>CAJVPM010000453.1:0-17225 GCA_910592325.1 Scutellospora calospora
TTGATGAAACCAATCAAGTATGAGGTTTGAGAGCTTTGTAAGAAATATTTCTGTTAGATTATGTAAAGAAGCTTTAAGGTTATCAAAAGTGGTTAGTGGATAGTAGCCAATAATAATATGAAAAAGAAGTAAAGGAATATTATTTGATGAATATAAAGAAGATGCTAAAAGAATATTTAGAATTTGTTGTAAAAGTATTAGATTAAGTTTGAGATTTAGGAGTATGTCTTGAACAGTATTTGTTAATATTTCTTTGTTATTATGAGAAGTAGAAGGGCAAGAGAAGAGATGTAATATGTTTTCAAGATTTTGGCATCTTGTACAATTAGATGTTGAGTAAAGGTGAGGATAGCGAATAGAAAGATTTTGCATAGTAGGAAGGTTATTTGTAATTATTTTAGTACGGAATGAGTATTTATATGAGTTATCTTCCAGAGAGTTTATTATAGAGAAAATAATTAACCATTTAGGTTGAGGGAGATTTTGGAGATATTTAAGTTGAGAGAAGTTGTAGATTTCTTTAATGGTTATTGTATTTTTGATAAAAGTCTGAAGTTTAAGAGGAATAGTGTATTGTTGCTATTGGAAGTAAATTAGAAGGTTTAGTTTTGTAATATCTATTGATATTATTGGTTTAGAGATTCCTTGTTTAGCTAGTAGATCTGCTTGATTATGAAGGTCATTTTTTGAATGAGATTTGACTTTGTGAGTGATTAATTGAAAATATTTTTTTGTTATTATTTGATTAATAATGAAAATATATCCTAATTTTTCTCTCGAGTAGTGATAGTGTTGGGTAGAGATTTTAGATTATTAATAGCCATTGTATTATCAGTATAAATGTTAATAGTTAAATTAGAGGGGATAGTCAATAGTAGATATAGTATTGCTTCCATTTCTGTTCTGGAAGTATCAGTATAAAGAAAAACTACTGCATTGAAATAGAGATCAGCATAGTTTTTAAAAATCTAAGCAATTCCAGCTTGAATTAGTGGAGTCCTAATATTTTTAATTGAGGCATCTGTATAGAAATGGAGGTTGTTAGAATTATGATTTAAGATTTTATAATAGAGATTAATTAATTGGTTTTGATATGGAGAAGATAGGATATAATCTTGAATAATTTGTATATCATGAGGAGGAAGGATAATTTGTGAAGAGGTTAGATTTTGGTTTAGTGGTATTAATTGATATTGTTGTTGAATTTTGATTAGGGCAAGAATTTCTTTAATATCAATTTGAATATTATATAGATTGTCTTTTTTGTAGATTTTAGAACTAGAGATATTAATAAAGTTTAAATTAGAAGGTAGAGTTAGTTGGTAAGTTTGTAGTTGTATTTGTCCTTGTTCAAAAATATTTTGAGTAATTAGAGAATGAGATTTGTTAGAAGATTCATTATATTAGAAATATAATTGAGTTTCTGGTTAATGGAAATAGCAGAATAATATATTTTTTAGATTGTTTGGAGAGAAGTATTCAAGTATATTAAGGAAGAAATTAGTTTTTGGTAAGTTAGGTAGTGGCCATTTTTCAGGGATAGTTTGACTATTTAAGTTAGTCTGTAGTTGTGAAAACCATTTTAGGAGTTTTCCTTTTGTAGACTTATTTATTCATAGATATATATTATTCCAAGGAAGAAGATATAAATTATTAGCTGTTGTTATTTGTTTAATGAATAAAAGTTTGTTGTTTCTGAGACTATTTATAGTTGCTAAATTTGTATTTGTTGGTAGGATTGTATAGATATTAGATTGTAGTCTAGGGAGTGGTGATAGAAGTAAGAGTAGAGAATTGATATTTGCTAAAGCAATATTGCTTTTTGCAAGTTGTGAAAGTTGAAAGATTAAATTAAAGTTGGTAACTTTGAGAGAATGTTGTATTAATAATTCTGTAGTAAGTTGAGGTTGCTATATTTTGTATAGCCAATTCTTTATCTTTAGTAGAGAAATTGTTTTAAGTAGAGAGTTATTATTAAAAAGTTGATCTATATTTGATATAGAGACTTTTTGAATTATATTTGAAAATGTAAGAAGATTAAAAAATAAAAGATTAGTTAGTATTATATTATTTGTATTTTTTGCAAGTGAGAGAGATTTTTTGATATATATTGTGAGTAAACAAGAGAGTTTAATTTGTTGAAAAGGGTAGAGAGTAACTATTTGTAGAAGATATTCAAGAGATAGTTGTAGAATTAAATTGAATAATTTAGATATTTGACTTAATTTGAGTTTTTTGTATTGAGTTAAAGAAAGGAAATTTTCTATTTTGTTAAGAATAGCTTCATATGTAGGTTGTGTTAAGCTATTGCTATCTAAAAAGATACCAAGATATCTTATTACTTCTGTATGTTTATGAGGTATTATTATTTGATTATTATATTGAAGTTGTTAGTATAGTTGTTAGCTTTTTGATTTGAGATGAATATATAAAAGATCTGATTTAGTAAAATTAATTTCAATATTGTTTAGTTTATATAGATTATTAGTATTATTAAAAATATCTTGTATAGTCTGTAAGTTTTCTATATACTATGTAATATTATCTATATAAGCTAGTGGTAAAATAGTTATAGGTATAGAGTGGTGTTGAGAGATTGTTTCAAGAGGTGATAGTGTTTGAATTTTTAGAAAAGAATTTTGATATTTGTTATTTATAAAAGAAAGAATAGGATTATAATATATTTTCTATAGTAGAGAAGAGTAGGTTTCTCTTTGTTTAATGCTAGATCTGATATTAACTGAAGAAGTAAGACCAAAAGCAGTAATTATTTGAAATTAGTGTTAAGTATATAGTTTAGTTATGAAATCTATATTTTAAGAAGATATTCCAATTCTTTTATAAGTATCCTGAAGGCATAAGATATTAATTTTATCAAATGCTTTTAATATATCTTGAAAAAGAATTTATGCTTTCTTTTTGTAAAGTTTATAATATTCAATAGTGTTATAGAGAATTTGTATTGGAATATGAGTAGATGAGTTTTTGGTAGCAGCAAAGTTGAGATTTGAGAGGAGCTTGTATTGAGTAATGATTTTGTCTAAGCATTGAGTAAATATTTTAATTAGATATTTTTTAAGAGATTCTAAAATAGAAATATGTTGCACTTGATTTAGTGTATAATCCTATATAGATTTTTTTAGAATTAAGAATATGTTAGATGTTTTCAAACTGTTAGAACTTTCTAGAGTTGAAGACAACAACTAACAAATTGCCTTAAAATATATTGAGCTTTAGAACCAGCATATTTAATATATTCATAGCTAGTTTCTGAAGGACTAGTTGCTTTTTGTAAAGAAAGGTTTTTGATAACAGAGGTCTATTCCTCTTCTGAGATTTCTAATAAAAGATTTTGAAAATGTTTTTTATTTTCTGGATGTGGTTTATAAAATTTATAGTTAGCAGATATTGGAGAGATTTGTGAGAGTAGTTTTTTGTTAAAATATTCTGTAAAATGAGAATGAATTGCTTGTTGGATTTGTTATTGTTTACTAAGAAAGGTATTGTCATTAGTATTTAATCTATTAATATTTATATTATTATATTTTTCAAGTATGTTTTGATAGAAGATTTTTGGTAAGTTTTTAAAGGTTTGGTTGTATTCTTCAATTTTTTGTTGAATTTCTTTTTGTGTTTATTGCTTTTGTTAAAAATTTAATACATTTTTAATTTGTTGAAATTCAATTTTAATTGTTGAGAAAGAAGGAGAAGAGTTATAAAGTTGATTATCTAGATATTGTTGGTTGTATATAGTGATTAGTGAGTAAAAGTTTTCATGATTAAAATGATTTTTAAGAAACTGAATTCATTTAAAGTAATAGTATAAAGAAGAAAGTTTAGTATTTGAATGCTTTTTAATTCTATGAATAATATTAATTTTTTTGAAAGGAATATGTTTAGTAGCAGCTTTGAATAGAGCTTTATATATTTTGTTTCAAAGTAAATTAAGTTGGTTTTGTGAGCTAATGTTAGTTAGTTAGTTTTGGAATTATTGTAAGCTTTGAAAAGTTTGATTTGCATATTTTTCAAGTTGTTCTTTGTTGCATTTTTTTTATAAAAAGCTTTTCCTAGTTTTTTGTTTAGTTGGAGAGGATTGGCTAATTTGAAATAATAGTTCTATTGTTATTAGTTAGTGGTCAGATTCTAATTAAGATACAGATATTATGTCTGTATAGTCAATTAGTATTGCACTAATATTGATTCAAATATAATTGATTCTACTATATGAATTAGCTCTTAAGAATATATACTTAGATAGTTTAGAAAAGAATAGACAAAATATGTCTTTGAATTGTTAACTTATTAGAAATCTAAAAAGTTTTTTTCTAGAATTGAAAATTTTTTAGCAGGAAGTCTGTCTAATCGAGGGTTTGGTATACTATTAAAGTTACCTATTATAATAATTTTGTATGTTGTATTTAGACATAGTTTAATTATTTCTTCCTATATTTCTTTTCAAAGTTGTTTTTTTTTCTGCAGTTGGTAGATAGATTTGTAAGAGACAGATTGGTTGTTTTTGAAATATAGATCAATGTCTATAATATGACTATTAAAGTTATATGATCTGGCAATATATTTAGATATAGAATAGTATATAAATATGCCAATACTAGCTTGTGAGAGTTGGTATAATAGCTCCAAAAGCTTGTATAAATTGGTATTTCCTTATTAAAAAACTTTCTCTTTTTTGTCAACTGATTTGTTTCTGAAATACCAAAAATCTTATACTTGTTTTTACTAATTAGATCTAGTAAAAAAAGTTGTTTAGAGGGTATAGAGAGGCTATTAATATTAATTAAAGCAATATTTATATCTAAGAATTTGTTTTCAATATTGTTATTAATTGTTTGATTAGATGTAAAAGAAGATAGATTGTTAGTTAATAAATTATTATTTTCAGAAGAAATTAGTTGATGAGTAGTTAGTTGTTGAGTTTGTGTAAAGAGTTCTGTATTGATTTGTGGATTTTGGAATTTGCTTGTGCATATAGGTAAATGGTAGTAGTTTAGAAGTTGGGTTGATTCTAGAATTTGATGATTCTTGAGAATTAGTTCGTGCAAATTAAGATAGATATGAGTTTCTATAAAAGTTTGGTTTATAGAAATGAGAATTAGTTGTGAGAAAGAATAATTAGATAAATATATAAGGAAAGAGCCTAGAGTTTTATTTTCTTAGAGTAGTAATAAGTTGTATTATTGAAGAAAGAGATTCTAGCATGTATTGATTATATTTTAAGTTGAAGTTGAATTGGATAAATTGTACACAGTATTGATCTAAATAATATTAATAAATATATATTGAAATTTGAATCTTCTAAGATGCTCGCTATATTCCTAGCTCTCACAGATTTGGAAGATACCAGAGTCTGCTTTGTATATCTAACTGTTATAAACTTGATCTTTTATGTAAATAGGCTTTACTACTCATCTACTTATATTATTCTCCTTACTAACTACAATAAGTATATCTTTTAGTAAGGTGGTAGCTATATTTAGGAATTTAGGAGACTCTATTGTTAAAAAGAATCTTCTAAGAAGAAGAGAGAATCTTTAAGCAAAGTAAGTTCTGTAAAGTTTATATTGAATTTATTAAAGATAAAGTTTTTAGCTTCAAAAAGAGCTTCCTCTTTATAATATTTAATAATTTGTTGTAGTATTAATTGCTCCTCCTTAATCATATCAAAGTAAGTAATTATTCTTACTAAAAAATAAGTATTAATTATTTTTGTAGTTATATAGTTGATTGCTTTTTCTTTTGTAAAGTTATGTATATTATAATTTTCTGTAGCTATGTAGTAGTAAATATTTAGATATTAATAGAAGTAATGACTTCGTTATTTTGGATATTTAGTTGTTTTGTTTTGTTTGCAGATAAACTACTCAGCTTAATCAGCTAATTTATTAATTAATTTTAAAGAAATTGGTTTTGAGAAATTAGCTTCATGTTTTCCTTCTAATTCAAAAATTGAATAATTAATTGTAAGAAGTTTCTAGATTTCACTATCTTTTTTTGAATATGTGGTATAAGATTGTTTAAGAATTAGTTTAAACAAAGCTAAAAAGTCATACTTATCTTCTTTGATATAAGGACATTCTTTTGAATTGCAATTAAGTATATAGAAATTTGCAAGATAAATATATTCAATTCGCCTTTTAGAATAGTTATTAGGTTTCTAGATATTAGTTTCAGTTAGAAGCAATTTTTTAAGTTAAATAATAAATTGTTGTTAGATCCTACCTTTAGAGCATTATAAACTTTTTGCTAATTTAAAAGCTTAGCAAATTGATGATTATATATTGGGAAGAAGTTTTTAAACTATTCATTAAAGTGTTCAAGTAAATTTTTGAGGGATAAGATATTGTAAACTTTTAAGAAGGTAGATTTAGGTATATTAAAGAGAAGTTGAATGTTAAATTTTTTGTTAGATTTGATAGTCAAGTATTTTTCTTCTTTATCTGTAGTTACTGTAGAAGAATAAATAGTAAAACGTTTAGAGATGAAGTTAAAGTCATTAGCAAATTTTTTATAGTTAATTGCATGATAGTTATCAGATAGGTAGAGATGAATATGAGCTAAATTAATACAAAATTGCATTTGGTTTTTTGTTTTATAAGGAGGAATTGTTAAATCTGAGGCAAAAATAGAATTATAATTAAGTTTAGTGAATAGAATAGTTGTAAATTTAAGGATGAGTTTTTAAGGGTATTTTCAAGTATGTTAAATAAGATAGTTGTGTTAAGATAAATATTAGAGTTGCTTTTAAATATAAAGTCTGTGAGAAATTTTGTATAAGATCCAGCTATTACTCTAATAATTTGTTTAAAAGTTGTTTTAGAAGCCTTTTGGGTTAGAGTAGTAGCTTTGGTTTCTTTTTCTGAGTAAAAATCATGCAAATAATTTTTAAAAAAATTGAATAAACTATATAAGACTGTAGTTTAAAGTTTAGTATTTCCTTTCATAGTTTTAGTACTTAGATAATTTTAAATTTAATCAAATATTAGGAATGATTTGGTAGGTTTTTTATTCGTGATTTCATCAGTTTCTATTTAACTAGATTGTTGTTTATCATTTTTATCTTCAATTGTAGTTTTAGAGGTATTGTCCTTTGATTAGTTAGAAGTTAGTTTTGATATAGAGGCTTTTGAGAAGATAGTTTTAAAGAGAAGAATTTTTTGTTTAAGAATCATTTTAGCTATTTTCATAGCTATAAGTACAGATTTTTATTTTAGTATAAGAGAAGAAGTTTGAGGTTTAATTGTGAGTTTAATATTCCAAAGCTTCATGATATAGTTGTGATATAATAAATAATTTTTGAAGATTATATATACATTGTGTATAATTAGGTGTATGTTTAGTATTAATAAAATAAATATATAGAATTGTTTTTTGTTTACAACAATCCAGATATAGTGATATTGAGAGTGAGGAGTGATTTTAGTAGGAGTTGAATTAGTATTAAAATTCAAAAAAAGAATTTTAGAGTTTGTAGTTAGTTGTTGTTATTGTTGTTCTTGTTGTTTGAAGATAGGTAAAGTTTGCAATTCATCAGTAATTCTGTTAAAGTATTTAGCAGAAATAATTAGAGATATTTCCATTACAGCTGTTTCTAAAATTGTTTGAGGAGAAATTTTATAATATTGGAAGGTAAAGTTTGTATGATACTTGCTACAAAGGTAAGTAGTGAGTTGAGGTTGAGTAGAAACCTTAAAGTAATGATGATTTTTAGTTGAACTAGCATCACATGTTTTTAGATCAATATCAGCTAGTAGAATGCATAATTTGTTAAGACTAAGTTCTGTTATTTCGATACTATAGTAGTCTCTATATTTAGAATAATAGTAATCGATATTATAGAAATCTAGCTCTTCATAAATAAGAGAAAGTATATTTTTAATATTCTAATATTAAAGATATTGAAGAAAGCTTTTTGAAGAGCTAGAATATGTTTCATATAATGTTATACAGTTAGTACTACACTTGTAACAAGTATAATAGAATGACTAGTGTAGCTGGTATAGCTGAAGTAGTATATAGTATAGTATATATAACTTTACTATGAATAGTAAGGCTTTGTACTTCGTATGCTAAAATTAAAAATAGAATTTTAAAAATAAATATAAATAATTTTTAGAAATTATAAATAATTTTGTTTGTTTTTAGATTTTTGCTAGATTAGTAATTTGAATTACAAATCTTGTATACAGTACAAGATAAATTTTGTACAAATTTGATAAGATCCAAATTTAGTAGTCTGTAATTTATGTTATAGTTACAATTTTAGCCAAAATAGAAAGAGAATTGATTATCAAAAAAGTAAGAATTTTTGGGGCAAAAAAAAATTTATAGATATTTTTAAAGCCATTTAAGACACTAAAAAGCTCAATTTTTATGCTAGAAAGATGATTTAGAGCTTTTTATAACCGGAAAAAGCTGGCCAACAACTTTACTTAAGAGTACAAAAGAGGTTTAGAAGCTAATTTTAAAGATATTTTAGAATTCCAAAGCACTTAGACTTTTGAATATAACTCTGCTTAAAAGAAAGTGAGAGTTATGAAACTAGGCTATTAAGATATAAAAATATATGTAGAGCAAGTTTACTTAAGAGCACTTGCTTGGTTTTTCAATAAAATTTTGAATAAATTTGTTTTTTTTTAAAATTTTTAAGAAGATTTAGTACAAAAGATCTACAGATTAAATGTGCTAATAATAATCATCAGTAAGTTATATATTATTTACTAGGGTAAAACAAGTAAAGTACAAATATCTTATATTAGCAAAGACTAACTCTATAGGTCTACAGAGAAAGATAGCAACAGAGATAATACTTTTAATTTTTTTTTTTTTTAAATTCAGCAATCATGCTAGTACTTTATTTAATCAAATTTTAGCTTATAGCTAAAATATTACTATATAATATTAAAAATAAATAGTGACTAATTTCTAAGTACTAACTCACCCGGTTACCACTTTGGTACCTATGTGCGATTTGCTATAGTGACCTTTAACCTCTTTGCTTCTCATCACAAAATTTTAATGACTGCAGGTTACTCAGAGGAAGGACGCCACAGCCCATGATAATACTTTTAATAAGTTTAAATATGAAGATAGATTTAGTAATCTTATTGTAATAATTAGGTTGCCAAACTGCTATACAAGAGATCTAGAGTTCAAATCCTATTTTTAACAGAATTGAATAATTACCTAGATATCTGTATCTAACTTATGGTAAACTTTGCTCATTTCTGGAGTTGTAACTCTGTAAATCATATTGTATCAATACTAATTAGTGTATTAGAAGTGTAATAGAGTATTTAGGAGAGCATAATATTATACAAATAAATTTTAATAGGATCTATGATCAGAGGATCTACATAGTAAAAATTTCAAGTTAGATAAACTAGTATAGATTTTAATAGTTATACCAGTTAATATTTGATTTGAGAAAGAAAATTTAAATATGAAAAGATCAGCAACTAGGATATGAGTAAGTCTATTAGAAAATCGGTATATAAAAAGATTAGCAAAATAGATATATATAAGTCTGTTATATGAAGTGTCGTCAACTAAAAGAGCCCATTTTTACATTTTTTAAAAAAATGAGTTTTTATTAGATTCATATATATTTTGACATGATTGATATTTTTAATTATAAATAAAAGTCGATTTGCATAATGAAAAATAGAGATAATGTAGAAGAATGTAGAAGAAAAATTATACGAGGCCAAGCATATCACGAGATTACCTGATAGTCGCCTGTTACTTTTAACCAATCAAAATCATGAAATTTAATTAATCTGGATCAGTCTGAAAATCAAAACAAATGATTAAACTCAATTATCTCAAAATGAAATATATGTAAAAATGGGCCCTTTTAGTTGACGACACTCCATATGAGGTCATATAGCAATACCAACTTGGCTTAGCTACTAACTAGATTTGAAAGAATCTATTTTGTATAATATCTGAAGATACAGTAACTTTCAGCAACACTAATTTGGGTGGTAACTAGATTTGAAAGAGCTTATTTCATATAATATCTAGAAGCACAAATAACTAACTCAGTAAAAAACTATAGTATAAACTAGGTTTGTATAAATATCGAACAAGAATATATTATTTTAGATTAGGATATAGCATAGTATAGTTAGGTACTATAGTACTCATTGATTAGGAAATTGGAAAAGAGATACCTGAAATAGGCCTAAGCTATGAATCATAAAGTTTGTAGACTAATATCAGCTTTGTTGATATTTTCTAAAAATGGAAATAGTATAGAGTTAGACAAATAAGATAATATAATAGTATTTGAGTAAAATAGTATATAGCTAAAGAGTTTAAATAAGGAATTTTTAAATAAATATTAGGTATAGTAGCTAGTATAAAACCTTCAGGCAGACTACTTAAATTAGACAATCTAAAGCTATACATATAGCTAGTTATACTCTCACATATATAATTATTTCCTACTATCATACTAATAAAATTTAGCTCATAGTATTTGTATAAAGTAAAAAAAAAATATGAAGATGAATTGTTAGAAGAAATAAATAGATATTACACTAGCTTAACAACTACTTTACTAACAACAGATAGGAATAAGCTATTTGTAAATCCTTAGGCAAATACTTATAGTCTAACTGAGTTTTTAGTTTCAATAGAAGAAATTATATCAAAAATTAGAAAAAAGAGAAAGATAATAAGAATAAAACCTCTATAAATATGATGTCTACAAAAGAATTAATTAAGGAAAAGTTAGCCAAAAAAAAATAAAGCAGAAAGATTGTTTCAAAACTTTAAATATCTATTTGCTAAAGGAATAAATAAGTTAGGTAGAACAAATTTAGTCTAATACCAAATAGACACAAAAGATATCTATTTAATTAAGCAAGTTGTATATTAGTTAGGTTCTAAGGAATAAGAATTTTTGAAGCAACAGGTTAATGAAATATTAGTTAGTAGTCTGGTTAGAGAATCATATAGCCTTTGAACCTCCTCAGTAGTTTTAGTTTCTAAAAAGAATGAGCAGCTTAGAGTATGCATTAACTATAGAAAATTAAATGCTATTATGAAAAAAACAAGTACTCTATTTTCAGGATCAAAAATTTACTTGAAACCTTTGAAGGAGCTTGTTAGTTCTTTAGTCTAGACTTAGCCAGTAGCTACTAGTAAGTTGAAATAAATAAAACAGACAAAGAAAAGACTACTTTTATTACTAAATTTAGTATATTCGAATTTAATATAATATTTTTTAGTCTGTATAATATGTCTGCTACTTTTTAAAGGCTAATAGACTAAATATTCTAAGAGCATATCAGTAAATTTGTAGTAGTATATCTAAATAATATTATGATATACTTCTGAACCTATAAGAAACATTTGGAGTATTTTGAATTAGTTTTTACTAAGTTAAAAGAGGACTAACTAAAGCTTAATAATGAAAAGTATTAGCTCTTTAAGAAATCATTAAATCTCTTAGGGCATGTTATCAGTGATAAAAGAATTCAATCTAATAATGATAATATAATTAAGGTTTACAAATTCCTAATCTCATAAAATCTTAAATAGCTAAGAAGATTTATCAGTTTATTCTCTTATTATAGATGATCTATTAAAGAGTTTGCTAATATTGCTAAGCTATTATATTATTTGTTGCAAAAAGATATTGTGTATTAGTAGGATACCTCTTAACAAAAAGCATTTGATACTTTAAAAACTTGTTTAACAATAGTGCTAGTCTTAGAATATTCAAATTTTGATAAGACTTTCTATCTCTATACTAATATATTTAGAATAGAATTAGAAGTAGTTTTATCACAAAAAGATAATTAAAAGAAAGAACATATGATTTATATGTTAGCAGAAGTCTAAATAAAGCTAAGAAAAACTATTTTAATACTGAATTAGAGTACCTAGTAGTAGTATAAGCTATAAAATATTATTACTGCTACCTAGATCTAAAGCTATTTATAGAAGAAAACAGAAGTTAGCTTTTTATATACAAGATATTAAGTATAAAAATATATACTTTATTTATACTTACTCTACTCTCAGAAGTTATTTTGCTATGAAAGAGCTAAAGTTGAAGAAGCTATCTATTAGACTGATTTCAGTAGATACTAACTTGTAGCTAATAATTTGCTCGATCTTCTAACTCTAAAAAAGTGAATTTTGAAAGTATATAAGCAAAAGCAAATTTGCAAGAACTGAATTAAAAACTTGTAAAAAAAATAGAATTAGAGATATAAAAAAAAAAAAATGATAACAATATTTTAACAATATTTTAACAAAAGACAAACTTATTTTTGTAAAACAAAAAAAAAAAATATGAATATTTGATGAATGTGACAAAAAAAAAAAAAGTAGTATGGTTATAACATTAAATTGTAGGAAGAAAAGAAACACTTTATAATAAAAAGAAAAAGAAAAGAAACAATTAAATTAGAGGACTAAATTTAATTCACAAAAACTTAACTGAACAAGATAAAAAGTCCAAACTAAGATTTATTTCAAATTTCACCAGAAAGCTATAAAAAGAATAGCCTAAGTAAAAACAAAAAAAAAAAAGAGATAATGAAAGAAATTAGAAAGAAATATGATAATTTATTTAATAAGTAAAAAGTAAAGTTTATCAAATAGACCATGTAACTGATATGCATAAAAAATATAATAGAATTGGAGAATTAAAGATTTTTCATTTATAAAAGGAAGTCAAAAATATATATACATATTTATATATATATATATATAAAATTACTTTATAAAAGAAAGCTAAATAAAAATTAGAGAATAGAAAAATATTAATATGGAAATAAGAAAGAATACATCCATGCCAATTATAATACAAATCTAAATACAAAGATTATAACAGTATCATAGTATAGCTAATTATCTATACCAATCTAAGAAGTAATTAAATAATAGTTAAAAGAAATAAACAAATAATAGAAAGAATACTTATTTAAACAGTCTTAAATAAAACCTGATATAAAATATAATCTGGTCTAAGTAGTCAGTATTCTAGTACAAAAATAAATAATGAGCCTAGAAAATTATAACCAACTTAGAAGATATTTTTAAGACTAATATATCAATCTTAACTTAACAGAAAAGAAAAGAGAAAATTAGTAAATAACAGAAAAATATTTATTTTGAAACAAGATATTATTTATAAGAAAAACAAAAAAGATTTTAAAAAGCTCTTACAAGTAGTCTAAACTTATGAAGTTAAACTAATCCTATTTCTTATTTACAATTATCTGATTGGAGAATATTTTAGAGCTAAAGTAATATTTAAAAAAATCTGAAAGATTTACTATTAGCTCTAATTATTTGAACAGATTAGAGATTATATGAAGTCTTATGACTCATATCAAAGAAGAAGGAAAAATAAGGTGAATACCCTTCTACACATAATATTAGCAGTTGCTTTATTTTATCAAATAGATATTAACATTGTAGGTCTGCTACCTATAACAACTAAAGGAAATAGATATATTATTATAGCAACAAACTATATAACAAAATAGTCTGAACTAAGACTTTTAGTGTTAGAAAGTTGCTAAATTCTTGTATAATAATATAATTTGCTGTCATAGATGCTCTGAGAAAATTCTGTCAGATTGAGGTACTAACTTTCAAAACTAGTTAGTAAAAAGTCTTTTAGAAAAATTTCAGATTAAGTATATTCTATTAATACCTTACTATCTATAGACAAATAGCTTTGTAGAGTAATTAAATAAAATATTATATGAGTTAATCACAAAATTTATTGAAAATATTTTAAACTAGAATACAGTAATTTTGCTAGTACTATTTGTTTACTATATGAATTACTATTCAACAATAAGAATTATACTATTCTACTTTATATATGAATAGGAAGTCAAACAACTAATAGAACCTAAGGGCAATAATGAGTTAAATGCTATAACTATAGAATATATATTTGAACTATTAAAACATTTACTTCAAATCTTTAATATAGCTATTATACAAGTCTAACTAGTCTAAAATAGACAAAAACAATATTATAACAGGAAGGTTAAAACCAAATTAGACCTAAATTTCAAAGATAAAGTGTTAGTATATCAAGTATCATAGGTATTTTCTAGAAGTATTAAACTAAATCTTAAATAGAAAGAACTATTCTATATTTATGAAATCCTACATAATAATGTCTTTAAATTATGTACTATAGATGAGAAGATAGTAACTATACTAATTAATATTCACTTATTAAAACTCTACTTCAAGTGATGTTTAAGATGATGTTATATTATGATGAGACTATTCATTGAAAATCTAAAAAAAAAAAAAAAAAAAAAAATATATATATATATATATATATAGAGAGAGAAAAAAAAAAAAATAGGAAATTTAAAAATAGTAATAGGTTTATTGATAAGAAAAAAAAACTGATCAACAGATTAATTAATCAGAAAATATTGTATAAAAGAATAGAGTTGTAATATAAAAGAATAAAGAACCAAAATAGCCAATATAACTATAACTGAAATCTTAGCTAATATAACTCTTACAATTTCTCTTAATACTCTCATAACACTCTCTCTGTTCAATAAATCACAAGATCTTATAAATAGTACATTGTTAGCTTATAACTAACATATTAAGTTTATTTGTCTATACTAAAAAATAGAAACCTTAGTCTCTGCTTATTACTTTAGCATGCTATTTGCCAATTCTACTAAAGCTCAATAGGCCAAATGTATTGAACTATAACTTGCTATTATTACTTGGCTGCAATTTAGGTTTATGATATTTTTTTTTTTAAGGTATTAGTCAAATTTATAAAACACAAAATATTACTTTTAGTGACATCTATATCTTATCTGCTATTAAAGTTCAATACCTTATGCAATAAGAGTTTGTAAAACTCACTGAGTTGAAAAGGGAGAAATGTCACATAAGAGAATTAGGTTTTAAGTTTTCTTTCTGAAACTATATAACTTAGCCACAGTTTAATTTTATAGCTAAGTCAATTCTTGACCTTTTTAGGGATCCTGTGCTTATAGGAGCAATCGATCTTGTAGCTTCTATAAGACTTATAAGAGCAATAGGAGTTATAAGTCTTAAAAGTATTATAAGACTTATAAGAGTAATAGAAGTTATAAGTCTTAAAAGTATTATAAGATTTATAAGAGTTATAGGAGTTATAAGTCTTAAAAGTATTATAAGACTTATAAAAGTAATAGTAGTTATAAGTCTTATAAGTATTAAAAAAGTAATAAATCTTATATATCCTTTAAGAGTTATAAGAGCTAAAAGATATATAAGACTTATACGTTATCTATTGCTATAAAGTCTATATAAACAGAGTATTTCTGCTCTTCAATAAATTATTATTCAATTGATAAAAATTAACACAACCTTTCTATTGACTCATAAATCTGCTAATCTTATCAATCCAATTATTGCTAAATTAATAAACTTGTACTCAAATAATGTTACATTCTTAATTAGTTATGTCTCATTTAACTGATAGCCATTTCACAGAAAATAAAAAATTAGCTAGCACTAACCTAATTCTAACCTTAAATCAGGCTAATATGTCAGTGAAATGACCTGTTAGTAAATGACTTTTAAGAGGTTAAGTTACAATAGCTTAATTTACTCTTCGAACAAGAGTAAAGTGTCGTTAAGTTATTGAGAAAAGAGAACTTATCTGTTGAATCTTGTGTTTGACTATTCTTAGAGAGATGATAAGTCAACTTGAAAAGATTAGAAGAAGTTAGAAATTCAATAACGTTAAGAACAACCATATGACCAGATTTCGAATGATAACTCAAGCCTTGAAATTCCCTTTGCCTAATTATAATGTCTACTTTCGATAAGTTATTATGATCTATTACATGAGGAACTTGAAGATTAAGTGACTGATTCACTGTATCTGTATGTGATATTAGTTAAATAAACATGTTTAAACAGGATTATTAGATCTATAGATTTTTTCTATGTAGATATTCTGGCTAATAGTGAAAAAATTGGCTTAGCTAGTCAATTTTTTTAAAAATCAGCTGATCAATTTTATTATGACATTCTTAAAAGTTCTAATGTAGAAAATGAACAAACTTGATCTTCCAAATGATTCCAAAATTTTAATAAAAAATCGACTAAGCTGATAAAATTTATCAGTTTAGCTAGTCGAAAAATTTTGATCAGCCAGAATTAATACTTCTATATTATAAATGGCAAATCTGCTCCTAGTGTTAATACAGCCAAATCTTGTACTATCTTCAATTTCTCTGATTTTTTTGTTTTCTCTGTTTTATTCGATTTTACTATTTTTTCGAGTTGATAAACAGTCAACAGATCAAAAAGGAAATCGATGCAATAATGCATTAGCGCCTACAATCACATGCGTGACTTGGCGCCAATAAGCAAAATCCAGTATATACAGCTCCTAAACAAGAACAGCACATGTAAGGAATGCAGATAAACAACTTAATCAGACAACAATACAAGCACCAAAAATAACAAGCAGCAACATATAAGGTTGAACATCAGCAAGTGGTCAAACAATAATCTGAAAAGTAAAACTTTCACAATAATGAGCAAAAAAAATACATGCAACTTGTCAATTACTAGAAATACAAGCACACTATTTAATGAGTCTGTAGAAACAATTGCTGCATCAGGCAGTCAAAGTCAAGAGGAGCGAAGTCTAGAAATAAGCATAGATACACAAATGAAAACATATGTAGATACAATAGTCAAACAACTGTAGTAGCTATAATGCGAACCATGCAACAATATATAGACCAACAATTCGAAGTGCAAAGAGAATGGAACTCCTAATGTATAAACACAATTAGCTAATGATTTGCATAGCTAGAACAAATGAATCAACAAAACAATAAAAATAATAATGATCAGAATAATAATTCTAACCAAACTATAATAGACAATCAGCAGAACAATATGGAAACTGACAGAAATACCAGAACCTTACAAGGTAATTACCCCCTTTCCTAATCATAAACAACTTGATTATAAACACAAACCTACAAAATCAAAAAATGAAACAACAATTGATTTTAGAGTAATGGCATATAAAGTAATAGCCAGAAGGTTCCTAGCAATAAATTATAGTATAATAAAAAATATGTAAAGGTTTAGTTATAATAAGATGTTATTATGTAGTTTTTGCCAATAAATACTTAATTTTTATTAAAGAAATTTTGCCAGGTTTAAATAATTTTTAAATG
>CAJVPM010000454.1:0-17213 GCA_910592325.1 Scutellospora calospora
AGTTACTAGTCAGATTTTTTAAAAACTTCTTAGATAAAAAGTTATAGCCATTTGAAAAATTGAAACACTTCATGTAACTGTTGAGTATAGATGTTTTGCACCATATCTCTTAGCTGTAATCATTCCAATTTTCTTCTGTTGCTTTGTGATATTAGTATAATCTTCTTGTTTCTTTTTGTCCTTTTTTGCTTTGTTGCTTATTTTTCTCAAAAATACCTGATCTGTCAAGCTGTATCCAAACTAATCCATGATCGCTATCCGTTATTATCTCCATTTGTTCTATATTACTGTTTAAGATATGGTTCTTTATATCTTGTATTGTCCAGATGTGATCTATTCAAGTAGAAAAAGAAAGGATGTACTACTCGAACGAACAAAAGATAAAGAAACATCTCCAGTTAAAGACAAAGGAAAAAGAAGAATGTATGAGCCAGAAACTTCCTTAAATGGAAAAGAAGACTCTTATAAAAGTAACAACCTAGATAGAGAGTAGAAACCTTACCCAAGAATCGAGGAAACTATTACTGTATGGGACATACCTTATCATATAACAGGATTACAAGTCTTTTTTGCAATCAAACATCTAGGACATGTCAAAAACATTGAAATAATCAGAGAAAGCTCAGGAAAAACAAGAGCAGAGGTGTCTTTTGAAGAAGAAAGTAGTTTCATACAGGGAATAGAAACTTGGGTTGTTCCTCTCACAAATAAACTCTTAGTACATATAACGCCAGGAGTAAACAGAAAAGAAATACTAGAAATCAGAAAACAGCATATTGCAAAATTATATAATATTCTACAAAATGTGAATGAAGTATTACTGCTCAGGCAACTTAAACATACGGATGCAAAAGCAGTCCATATTTTCAAAAATTCAAATAGAAACAATAAAGACTATACTTTAGTATCATTTAGAAACCAACAAGAAAAAGCTCAAGCACAAAAATATGCTATTAAATACTATGATACAAGGCTATTTTGGGAAGCTCATAGTACAAAACAAGAGGAAGCACCTTTTACTGAAGAAAAATACAAGCATGAACTATATATGTATAACCTATACATAAGGAATTTCAAAAGACAAGAACCAGGCTTTGACAAGACAAATACTCACTACAGAAATAAAGAAGAAAGTACTGAGAGAAAAGATAGTACAGAAAATAAAGCATACATAAAGTCAGAAAAGCGAGTCAACTCTACTATAAGAGAAGGAAAGGAAAAGTCATAAAGAGAAAATAGTTATAAAGAATCCTTCTCGTACATGACACAGCGTATTCAAGCTCTAGAGAAAAAACTAAGCAGCTTTGAAAACAACTGGGGACCAGAAGCCCCAAATCACTCCTAAAAGTTGCTAAAGTTGAACTAACGAAAGCTCTAGTGGATCAAGAAGGAAAACTTGAAAGACAAAATAGAGCAAAATTAATACTAAACTAACCAGAAGAAAGGCACAAAGAAGACGGGGAATGCAGAAGAGAGGAAAGAGAGCTAGAAGATAATTTTACTAAAAGAAATAAAGAAAAAGAATATATAAAAATAGAAGCATATAATATTAACGGAATTAACGGAGATAGTATGAAGGTAGAACTTCTAACAGAATATAGTAAGGCAGGGAGTTATAATATTATTGGAATCGTAGAAACTAACATAGGAGAACAGGAAGGTAAATGAATAAATACAAGAGAATACAGATTCACAAGCTTTTGAACAGAAACAGAAAAAGGAAAACACAAAGGGTCAGGAGTTAGACTTCTTGTTGACTAGAATTGGTTAAGGAATATGGGAGTATGTAAAAAGTACAACTCATATCTGTTTAAAGCAGAATTTTTTTTTAGGAAAGTGGTATTTCAAGTATGGATAGTATACTTACCTCCTAAGAATGAAGAAGTAACGAAAAAAGTATACAAGATTCTAATAGAAGAAATTATCAAGAATAGAAAGAACATAATATATATAATCTTGAGTGATTTCAATACTGTACTAAATAAAAGACTAGATACGAGCAGTAGAGAAAGAAGAAGTACGGATATGAGTGCAAAAATCACAAAATGGCTTAAAAACACAGATTATATAGAAACATTCCAGTTCTGTAATCTAGAACTAATCAGGTATTCATAGTTAAATAGTAATGTATCAACTAGAATAGACCATATCTGGATAACACAAGATATGAAGAATTACATCTTAAACAGTAATATAGAACAGATGGAGACAATAACGGATAGCAATCATGGATTAGTTTGGATACAGCTAGACGGATCAGGTATTCTTGAGAAAAACAAGCAACGAAGCAAAAAAGGACAAAAAGAAACTAGAAGGTTATATCAATATCACAAAGCAACAGAAGAAAATTGGAATGATTATAGCCAAAAAATAGAAAAAATTTTCAAAAATTCAGAAAAAAGAAAACGAAGAGATAGAAATGCAGGAGAACCAGAGCTCAGAATAGACATCGATAAAGAATGGGAACTAATAGCTAAAGCAATACAAGTAGCAGCAAGCAAGTATATTCCTTCAACCAAAACACAAAATTCTAAAGGCCAAATTAGAAAAGAAGCAACGAAATTGATAATATATAGCAGAGCTAAGATTCTAGGAAGAATATACAGAAAGAAATCTAAAAATATAGAGCAAAGTATTGAGATCCTCGAGAGAGAATTACTAAATGCATGAGTAGAGCACCTTAACATAGAATATAATATCAACATCCTATTTTTACTGGAACGTTAGAACAAGGAATATTGCAACGAAATCAAAGAATGGTAGAATATTCTGAAAGAAAGAGTATGTAAAGAATTACAAGCAATAAACGAAAAAGAAATTAAGGAAAGAATAGAAGAAAGATTTGCTCTAATGCCTAGAAATCAGAAGCAGATGTTAAATAAGCTACTCAAACACCCTCATAACAAAATTACTGTAGATAGAGTCCTAGATCAAAGCAAGTATAAGTTTGAGTATAGGGAACTAATCACAGAAAGCAATAAAGTCAGAAAAGAGGTTGAAAGGCATTTCAAAGACAAATTCCGAAAAAGGAACCACCAATTTGAGCGAATAGATCAAGAATAGGCCAGTATCTATAAAGAGTAAGAAAGAATTAATGAAGACTAGTACACAGAAGTTATGTGCAAAATAATAGAAGAAGAATGGTTAGAAGTCACAAATTCGTTAAAGGAAGATACAGTACCTGGAATTTCAGGAATTGGCTACAAACTCATAAGAAAAGTAAGCTCTAAGACAAGAGAACATTTCATAAAATTTGCAAACCAAATAGTATGCGAAGGAAAGTTCCCTAAAAAATGGAAGCTAGGACAAATATATCTAATCCCTAAAAGTACAGATTGGAAATTCAACCTTGCTAGTACGAGGCCAATAATGCTGCTTGAAATATTTAGAAAACTCATAGTCAGAATAGTTCAAAAAAGGCTAAACAAGGTGCTTGTCGAAAAGCAGATTTTAAAAGAAGCAAACTTTGCAGACCTGCCTAATGAAAGTATGATAGCACCAATACATGTTCTAAAAAATGTTATCGAAGATGCAATTTAAAAAAAAAAAGAGCTATAGATTGTATTTCAAGATATGCGAAAAGCTTTTGATTTAGTAAACATACACGTACTAAAACTTTCTATGAGAAGGATAAGGCTTCCAGAAAATCTAATCACTTTCATTAAGCAATTATACCAAAACTGCAAAATAAGAGTAATAACAGACGAAGGCCTAACAGACTTTTTTGTAGCTAGTAACAGAATTAATCAAGGAGAAGTGATTTTTCTACTAATATGGAGAATATTCTATGACCCATTACTAGTAAGAATACAATAGCTAGGAATTGGATATCAAATAGAGCTCCAATGGCCAACAGAGGTCAAAAAGCAAGTTTACAGAATAGAGAAATCAATGATCTCAGCGCTAGCATACGCAGATGATACTACATAGGTAGCAGAATCTCAGCAGGCATTGCAAGAAATTATTTGAGTATCAAATAGCTTTTTCATATTAAATAATATTGAAATCAACAGAGCAAAGTCTGAAGCAATAGCCTGGAAGCCTCACAAGTGGGAGAAAGATGTAGATTTTATAGAAATTAGAATACCACCAAGTCCAATCAAGGTCAAAGAACCTGAAGAAAGTACAAGGTTTTTAAGTGTCTGAATAAGCCTAAAGAAGCAGGAGAAAACTAGCATACTACATTGTAAAAAAGAAGTAGGCAAATTATTATGCGTACTAAGACACAAAAGACTCTCAGCAAGTCAAATAGTATACATAAACAATATAGTATTGCTTCTAAAACTTGAGTATATACTAGCAAATGTCTGCCTCAAGAAAAAAATCCTATGATATGATACATCAGCCTATGCTAAGACTCATTAAGTAGAAAATAGAGCTATCATCTACATGCGCAAATGCAACTTTTCAGCACAAAGAGATATTTGAAGTAGTAAGCCTATAGCAAAAACATATAGAGCATCATATATCTGAGCTCTTTGTAAGAATGAATTCTAATAGTATCGTAGGTATAACCACTCTAATAAGGTTAAAACAGTCCCAACTAGATATGAATATGTCAGAATATATTCTCATTGCAGAAAACATGAATTGGAAAAAGACTAAACACAGAAACTTAGAAGCCAAAATAATGCAGCATGAAAAACGACTTGGCCTCAGTGTCACAAAAAATGAGTTTACTAGAGCTTGGGACTTCTTAAATATACAAGAAGACAAAAACTGCCTGATCAGTAATATACTCAACAAGTGCAAATTAAAAGAGACACAAGAAGGTATAAGTAAGCTAAACCTATGGCACGTGAACTAGCTTTTAGACAAGAAACAAGAGAGAATGATCATGTGGAGACAGCTAAAAGCAAGAGAAGGGAGAAGACATACAGAAAGAAAGGCTCAATGGTTTAAGCTACTAGAAAGAGAATTATTAGCAGACAAGAAGTCAAGAGAAGTAGTTAAAGAATACAAGAAAAAAAAAGGATTCCAAGTACGAGAAGTTAAGTCAAAGATCTCATAAGACAAAAGAAAAAAAGAGTGGGTACTCGTAAAAGGTAAAGAAAACAAAGAGAGTGAATTTGGTCATATTATCAGAAAAAAAAAGAAGCTTGTAGAAGTAGAGATTTGGGAAGAAGACTACGAAAATTTACAAGAAGTACATGACTAGCAAGAAGTACTTATCCAGCAAGAGATTTATAAGAAAGGTTGCAACCTTAAAAAAAGTAGTCAAAAACAAAGAATAGTATTGAAAGATGTGCATAATATTTCAAGCTTTATATGGAAAAAAGATAATAGACCACAAGTAGTATTCAGTAGAAATTACTTGAAAAAAATAGGAAAGGAAAACCAGAAAAGTAAAGTAGAAGAGTTCAAAAAGTTCAAGAATTTAGAGCATGTCAAGATAAAAGGAAGCTGGGAAGCAGAGCTAATTAACCAAGTTATTCAGAATATGAAAGACAGAAAAGAACTCAAAGATAGATTAGAAGCAAATAGAAAGGAGGAGGAAATAGTTTTTTATACAGATGGCTTACTCAGTGGAGAAGATACCTAGGATAGAATAAGGATGAGATATAGTATAGTTCAAATAGATAGCGCAAATAATATAGTCTTTAGTTACAAAGGAAGGATAGAAAATTGGTTCTCATCTACTCGAGCAGAGCTGTTAGCTTATCTAGTAGCAGTGTTATTAGTTCCCAGCAGGTGTAAAGTAAAAATAAGAACAGATAGCATATGTGCAATTCTCGTAATCGAAAAATGTCTCAAAAATGAGAAGTCATATGAGTGGTTAAAAACCAAAAACAACAATATTCTGCGTGCAATTAAGAAAGTCTGCGAGAGTAAATTAGTCCAACAGATATTTACAAAAGTCAAAAACCATTCAGGAGATATATATAATGACATAGTAAACAGACTCGCAAAAGAGGGTATACATGAAACACAGAGTATGGAACTGAATAATATCAGTAACAAGAGTGTAAAGTATATTTCTGAATAGAAAGGCCTAAGCTTAGAGACTCCTTTGAGAGCCTTTATTAAAAAGATAGTTCAAACAACATACAAAGCAGAGTAGACATGGTTAAGAAAAAGAAATGATAAGGAATACCAAGCAAGGATCCAAAAACAAA
Organism: Scutellospora calospora; assembly: GCA_910592325.1. Lineage (NCBI taxonomy): Eukaryota > Fungi > Glomeromycota > Glomeromycetes > Diversisporales > Gigasporaceae > Scutellospora > Scutellospora calospora. The sequence continues at coordinate 6,117 of CAJVPM010000454.1, forward strand.
ATTGGAAGGCATTTAAAGGTATTCTTAAAGGCTGCCGTATGCAATATCAGAACTCAGAAGTAAATCACCTAAGGCTATTCAAAATCAAATACATCGAAAACCTCCTCCCAACTGCTGAAGTCTTAAACCGCAAAAAACCGCAGCCATATAAAAGTAGCTCATGCAAGAGATGTGACAAGGAAAAAGAAACGATCGAACACATAATCACGTATGAAAAAACATATCTCGTATATAAAAAAATTGAGGAAGAAATATAGAAAAGGCTTAGCAAAGACAAAAGGAAGGAGGAAGATTGGGATTTGATAAGTATCCAACAGGCCTTACATTATGAACAGGAAGAAAAGCGTCAAAGAAAGAAAGAATGGATATGTGGCATACTCAGTGAAGATGATGCAGAAAAAATCAAGAATATCATCAGTTCTGAAGGAATGGTAACCAAATTTTGAAGCCTTTACTGGCATATCTGAATACAACTCGTATATGTAGAAATATAGAAAACCTGATGCAAAGATATGGAGATATGGGAGAAAAATGAAAAAATCTTGAAAAAAGAAAAATACTCACAGAAAAAAAGAGAGAAAAACGATCCGAAAAAAGCATCTGCTAGGGAAAAAACAAATAACAGAGTAGATGAGAATATAGAAGTCTGTTATGTTAGTCTAAAAATAGCATTAAATAGTATAGTTAGGGAAGTAAAGAAGGGAATAATAGATAGTTGGAATTAAAAATAGTCATGATGAGCTGTGGTGTCCTTCCTATCTTGACTTACAATTTATATTATAAATTGTTTCAATATAGGATAAAGGTCACTATAGCAGATCGCACATAGGTATCTATAGGATAACTGGATGAGTCATAGCTTAAAAAATTAGTCATTAGATAGTATACCACTAAATAATGTTGTTTTTAAATAAAAAACAAATTTAAATAAAGTTATAGCATGACTGCCAAATTAAAAAAAAAAATTATTATTAATAGAGGTTGTAACTGATTTTAATAATTTGAGTTTATCATCTGAATTTTATGATATTTTTTAAAATTTAATTGGATAAAATTTTAAAATATCACAAAATTCATATAATAAACCCGAATAATTAGTTATTAACCAAAATTTATCATTATTATTATTTTTAATAAACATGAAAAATATAAGATACTTACTAAACTATACCAATTTATTACGCTTTTTCTATTATAACTGCTTATTATAATATTTGTAAATATTGGCTTTCCATGAAAGCTTGAAGTTGCATGAATAATATTAGTACTTTCCAAGACTGCAGAAGAAAATATTTCTATACAATGACTTTTGCTAAGAGATATGATCAATTCCTCTTCTAAAAATTCATCAAGACTACTTAATAGTTTTGAAAGCTATCGATTTGCAGTAGGTCCAGATTATTTTTGTTTTTCTCAAAGAAATTGTTCAAATTCTCTAAACTTAGTACTCACAAAGATTTTCTAAACCCTTTCGCTCAGCGATATTTCTTTTAAGCTTCTTTTTCAGTTAATTTCTGCTGTTGAACCTAATAATAACTATTATTTACTAGTTAAAAAAACTAAATAATATATTCTAATAAAGTCACTTTTATTATTGTGAACTCTTATTATATGAACCATCTTGTTATAGTAAAGACAGTTTATGTAAAAACCCTCTTAATATAGTGAATTTACTAGTAGACACATTATAGTAAAGAAAATCTTAGCCAGATTATTTTACTATAATGAGAGTGACTTGTATATAGTACAAGTAATAACTTAATTACTAGATAATATTAATTATCTAGTAATCAAGTTGTTACTTGTACTATATATTACAAGATATAATTTAGTTAAAATCTAATTTTTTAACTAGTACTTGCAATAGATAGCAATGATTAACAATATTTATAACTTACTATCCTTACTATTTGTTTTATATAATCTCTTTTATTTAACATATGATAAGGTATTTTTACATAAGTTTTATGTCATGTTTCATAGGTCTCTGTGGTCATACTATTTATTGACCCATATTCATGAATTGCAGAGATAACTTGATAAATTATTATTCTACACTAGCATTCATGAACGATACAGTTTAGCACTGCGAAAATTCTTCCTTATTATAACAACTTCTTATTGATATCAACAAACTATACTAACTAAATAATATACAGATTAATCCTTTCAAATTTGATCTTCTGCATATAACTCCAAAAAAATTCAATACATCTAACCCTACAAATCAATTACTATCTCAAATAAATTTTAACAACACACTTCTAACACTTAGAAAACCTACAGATACAATTAGATATATAGATATCTATTATGATAGCACAGGCTCTACAAAACCTACAATCGACTTGATCTTCTAAAAAATAAATAACTTCCTCAAACTTATCTAATTTAAAAAACTACTACCCATACAAATAATTAGATTATTCAATACAATATTAGCTTCAACAATTGAATATTTTATTTAAATAATTCCTCTTACTAGCTAAAAAATAACTAAACTTTCTACTCTTATTACTACAAAATTTAAACATATTTTCTATCTCTCTAGGAATACCAATAATAATATTTTATCAAACCTACTTCTTTTAAATCTTCCTACTATTAAGAAACTTTTAATCTACACAAGTTGTAATATTATTGAAAAAACAGTCAATTCATCACCTCTACTTAAACATATCTTTGAATACAGAATTAGAGAATGGTTAAGTAAAATCTGTATCCTAATATTTCAAAAAAATAATTTAACAATATAAACAAAAACTCTACAACTTTACTTGCATTTCACATTTATTTCATATTTCTAACTTCAATATAAATATTAATAACATTAATACTAATATTTCAAATTCTCTTGATATTACAAAACTCAATTTAATCTACAACTTCCTACCTTCAAACTCTAATACTTCTATAATTCAAAGTCTTAAAAACAATAATATTCTTTATCTCAAACAACTTCTTATAGCCAACAACTCATACCTTCTTCCATAAAATAATATTTATCTTCATACAAACAAAACTTCATGTAGTAGAATACTTTCTTAGTATAAAAACCTCTATAATAACTTGAACAATAATCCAATCTCATTTCTATGGCTCCAAATACAAACTTCACAAATCAATCCATTCATCAACATACTAAAACTAATATCTACTCTATCAACTATTTCACTAAAAAATAACTGAACTGTTTTCAAAACCCAAACACAAATTAATATTGAGAAAATTATTTCTACTAATACCACTAATCATTCTCTTCAACTATTCACTTTTACTTCTAATACTACAGGATATATTATCCTCTATTCTTCTAGCCAAATTGCTCAAATCCCTTTTATATCAACAATTAATTTTACTTGCAAAAGCTAAAAAGAAAAACAACAATATAAAATATCTATTGATTATAAAGAAATTTTAGTACTTTCTCAACTTCTTCCTCTTCTATATTATTCTGCTTCTATAACTATTCTCCAAATTCATTTTCCAAATTCTATATATAAACAAATCATTAATTCAATTCAAACACCAATATATCAACATGAACTAATTAATATACACAACAAAATTCTCAAAATAAACTCACTTAACAACTTATATTTTTATACAGATACCTTTATACAAAATTCTCTCTCACTACATATAAAAGCTGGCATTAGCTAGACTTTAGAAAATTATATAAGTATTAAATTCAATGCAAATTCAACTAATATACATAATACAACACAAGCTGAACTTGAATCAATCATTTATATATTTCTTATACTTCTAAATAATCTTAATATCCATATTCATTTGAATAATACTACTGCTATACAATCTCTTAAAAAACTTTCTTATACATCTTATACCCAAATAAAAACTGAAAATGAGATATTCTACATATTCTAAATTATCTTCTTAAAAATAAAAATATTTCTCTCACACCTCACAAAATCAAATCCTACTCAAAAAATTCCTTTCATCAAAATACTACCTTCTAGCTAAAAGGAATACAAATCGACAACTCCTAATATTAAACTTTAACTACTTCAATTTTCCTACTTTTTTTTCTTAGTATGATTACCTTATTCCAACACAAATAAAAAAATTCTGTAGAAATATAATTCTTACTGAAACTACTAATTACTTCTTACAACTCTACAATATTAATAATATTTCTAAATTTAATCTAAAGCTATTCTTTAATATTATTAACTCTCAAAACTTTAATTCATATCTTTATTCATTTCATATAAAAATTTTATTCAACAATCTACCTACTGTAGCTAATTTAAATTTTAGATTACCACTTATATACCTTACTCCAAACTGTGCTCACTGCAATTTATATGAAGATTTAAACCATCTTTTTTAATGCTCATAAACTTTAAACTACTCACAAATACTTCTACAAACAATCTCTCAAACACTCACACAACTAAATATTAACTATATACTCTTACAAAACCTTCTCCAAATCTTCTTACCTTCAAATAATAATACTTTACATACTAATAATATAATATTTCTTATTCAAGAAACCTTTCCCATACATATGACTACTCAACTTCACCTTCTCTTACAGGAAAAAACTCTATTCTTCTGTACTCAACTCTCTAATCTACTTCTTGAATAGTTCAACCAAAAAATCTGGCAACCAAGAAATGAATACCAATATAACTAGGAAACTCTAAGAAATATTACTACTAAATCCAAACGAACAAAAATATTATATACTTCAAATCTTATAACTTCTTCATCAAACAAACAAACCAAACTACCTTTAATAATAATATTAATATAAATATACAAAAATGGTTTATTTATAACTTCTCAATACTTTTATCTTTTAACTAACCCAAATATTCAAATCTTAGGTTTTTCTTCTTTTTCTTTTTTAACTAGTAGTAGCTTTGTTTTAACTTAACTTAAACTAGTTTATAAATAGAAAATTGAAGGTAATATATTATACTAAATAGTACTATATAGAAATTTAAATAATAGTTCAAATCTAATATCAACTTAATATTTATTATGTAATCATTTGTTTTCTATATTTAACATATTAAATAAAAAAAAAGAATTATATTTGCTAATAACTAGAATAAATTACTTATAACTACTCTAATATAAATATTATTTAAAATATTAAAAATAAACTTAGTATAACTCTAATATTTCAAATTAGTAATCAAACTATAATACTAAAAATCTATATTTAATAGTTAAATAAAATATATTAAATTTTTAAATAACTATAACTTTTTTTTCAGTAGTATTTATATAAGATTTTTTTTAACCAAATAATCTTTTAAAACTATATTTTATTTAGTTTTAATAAGTTATTTTGTTAGCAAAAATTCTATATAGTCAGATCTTATTTAATACTCTTTTCAATAATATTTAAAACAAAACTAACAGAATAACAAAAAATTATTTTTCTTGTACTACTACTTGGTAAAGCAACTTAAAGTATTAGACTATATAAGAAATAAACTATAAGACTATAATAAGTTAGAAACAAAAACTGCAACAAGTTAGTTTCAAGATTATACTAGGCTTTTAGCTATCTAACTTTAGCAGAATAACTTTAAGTTTGCTTAGTAAAAAGGTGCTGAAGATGAAAAGAGAAAGTATAGAAGAACTTCAACTATGCTTATGCTAGGTTATATATACTACTACTCTTTTAGTTCTGTTTTTTTGAAGAACTGTTCTCTATGCTTTCGACAACTAGACTTATAAACTTGGAATTGTTTATTTTTGTTCCTTGACAACAAAAAGTAAAGATTTGGCTTACTTCTGCTAAAAGATCAATATTTATACTATTTTTATTTTAGAAGAATCATATTGAATACTACCAAACAACAACAACTTAAAAATATATATAGCATATATTTTGTTGTTAACTTCTGTTGGCTAAACACTATGTGAAACTTGTAAAGGTTTTACTTTGTTAGACTAATACTAAGTAGACATATTAGAAATTGCTAATTATAGAGATATATATACAAGTAGCAATTAGCATATATAATTTTTAAAAGTAGTGCTTGCTTTTAGGCTTGCCTTTAGATAGAACTACTTTGAGTTTTTTTTCCTTTTTTTTTTTATATCATAAAGAAAATTTTTTTTTTTTATTTTTTTTTATTTTGTTTTATTTTCTTTTATCTACTTATTGCTAGTATAGTTTTTTACTTGTTAGCAAGTTTTTCTATACTATACTTATGTTTTTATAGTATATAGCTTTATACTTTTTGTTATTAAAAAAGAAGTCATGAAATCTTTATTATATAGTAGAGCTAAAGTCCTAGAAAGAATATTCAGAAAAAGATTTAAAGATATAGAACAAAATATAGATAGACTTAAGAAAACAATTCTAGATGCATAAATAGAACACCTTAATACTAAATATAAGATCAATATATTATGTCTACTAGAATGCTAGAACAAGAAATACTACAATAAAATTAAAGAGTAGTAGAATATATTAAAGAAAAAAGCTCAAAAGGAAATATAAGCTACAAAAGAAAAAGAAATAAAAGAAAGAATCAAAGAAAGATTTGTACTAATATCTAAAAGCCAAAAGCAAATATTAAACAAATTGCTTGAATGTTTGCACAACAAAATTATAGTTAATAGAGTTTTAGTTTAAAGCAAAAACAAGTTTAAAGACAAAAAATTGGTTACAGAAAGCAATAATATTAAAAGACAACCAACTCTTCCTGATGATCTTTAAACCAAAAATGCCAGAAAAGAAAAAAGACTTTATATATATAAATATACTCTATCTTTAAACAAAATACTCACGAGTGAGACTGGAGAAACTGGAAGTTCAGTAAAATGTGTCTTTTCGATAAAGAGTAGGCCATGAACAAGACATGGGTTATTAGCACTTTTGAATATTTTATCGTTTAAAAGAAGCTCTTGGAATATAGAAGTCACAAAAAGTTCTCGAATAGAGTCAAGTACAATAACTCTCTTTTTGCTTTTCAAGTTATTTTGGAACTACTCACTCTTTCTTTCTATACTACAAGCTGGTCTTGGGGACTGCTTTGGCGGTCTGGCAAATCTTGGAGTTTTTTTTCAAACAAAAAGTGGGGATCTAGCTTGCCCTCTACTGATGATCAGCATGCATATTATTACTATTTTGGGAGTAGCTGTATTGTTGTTTTAACAACAAACAAGTATAGTCACGTTATAGTTTAGGCTATTACTTTAGGCTATGATATTCATGTAAATAAGCTCTACACGTGTGAACAAAAACCAAATAGATATATTGAAACTATATAGATATATACAAACAAGTGCAAATTATATATATAATTTTAAATACCCAGTCTGAGTTCTCATTCCTTGTTAGGTTAGGTTTAGAATTAGGACGCCTTTCTTTTCTTGTCTTTTTGTTTTGTTTTTCTTTTCTTTCTGCTCTTTGTTTTTCTTTAACTGTTTTAAGGTTTTTTAACTTGCTCGCAAGTTTTTCCTTAGTATAGTTTTAAACTTATGTTATTATCTAGTATGTGCTTAGTGCTTTCACTAGATTTAACAATTTTATTATATTTTATATAGTCTGACCCCTATACAGTCGGATAAAGTTCCTAGATTCTCTTTTTTTCTTTTATGTTAAGAAGTTGTTTCTAGTGCGACAGGTCACATCTGAGTACACAAAGGAGTATCGGGTAGTGCTTCTTATTAGGAAATGAAGAATAACATGAGAGGTTCTTTTTAGACTAGCTATCTAACTGTAACTTCATAACTTCATAAATAAAGCAAGCGCGACTGTCAAAGGAAAAAAAAAAAAAATAATATTAAAAGAGAAGTAGAAAAGAATTTTAAAGAGCAATTCAGAAAGTGAAATTACAAGTTTGAGTAAATAGATTAAGAATAGACTAATATATATGAAGAACAAGAAAGAATCAATAGAGTCTGGTATACAGAAGTTATAAATAAAATAACAGAAGAAGAATAGTTAGAAGTAACAAATATATTAAAAGAAGATACAGTACCTAGTATCTCAGAAATCAACTACAGGCTCATAAAGAAAGTAAGCTTTAAGACAAAAGAATACTTAGTAAAATTTGCAAACAAAATAGTCTATAAAGGAAAATTTTTTAAAAAGTGGAAATTAGGTCAAATATATTTAATCTCTAAAAGTACAAATTAGGAATTTAACTTAGCTAGTATTAGGTCAATAATATTACTTGAGATATTCAGAAACTAGTAATTAGAATAGTCCAAAAAAGATTAAGCAAAGTCTTTGTTGAAAAGCAGATTTTAAAAAGAGCAAGCTTTGCAGAACTACCTAATAAAGGTACTATAGCATCTATATATATTCTGAATAATATTATTGAAGATGTGATTTAAAAAGAAAAAGAACTATAGATAGCTTTTCAAAATATATAAAAAGCTTTTGACTTATTTAGCATATATGCTTTAGAACTTTCTATAAGAAGATTTAAACTCTTAGAAAATCTAAACACATTTATCAAGCAATTATATCAAGATCATAAAATAAGAGTAATAACTAATGAAGGCTTAACAAATTTCTTTATAGCTAGAAACAGAATAGATCAAGATAAAGTAATCTTTCCCCTAATATGAAGAATATTTTATGACTCACTACTAATAAGAATATAGCAACTAGAAATTAGATACTAAATAGAGCTTCAGTAGCTAATAGATATTGAAAAATATATATATATAACTAAAAAAGCTATGATTTCAGTATTAGTATATACAGATGATATTACATAGGTAGCAGAATCAGAGCAGGCATTGCAAGAAATCATACAGATATCAAATAGCTTTTTTACACTAAATGATATTGAGATAAACAAAGCAAAATCTGAAACAATTGCTTAGAGACCCTATAAGCAAAGGAAAAAAGAAGAATATATACAAATCAGAACACTACTAAGTCTAGTTAAGGTTAAAGAATCAGAAGAAAGTATGAGGTTTCTAGGGTTTAGATAAGTTTAAAAAAACAAGAGAAAACAAGTATTCTACAATACAAAAAAGAAGTAGAAAAACTAATTTGTATACTAAAATACAAAAATTCTCAGCAAGCTAGATAATATATATAAACAATATAGTACCGCTTCTAAAGCTTAAATATTTGTTAGCAAATGTATGTCTAAAGAAAAAATTATATAACAGTATATACCAACTTATACTTAGGTTAATTAAATAGAAATTGGAGTTGCTATCCATATGTGCAAATGCAATCTTTTAGCATAAAGAAATTTTTGAAGTAGTAAGCCTATAGCAAAAACATATTGAGTATTATATATTAGAGCTCTTTATAAGAATAAATACAAATAGTATTATAGATATTACTACTTTAATAAGGTTAAAATAGTTATAACTAGATATAAATATACCAAAATATATACTTATAGCAAAAAATATGAGCTAGAAAAAAATTAAGTACAGAAATCTAAGAGCTACAATAATGCAATATATAAAAAGATTTAATATAAGTATTGTAGAGAATAACTTCATAGCAAGTTAAAACTTTGTAAACTTGCAGGAAGGAAAAGATTGTTTCATTAGTAATATTCTTCATAAATATAATATAAAAGAAGCATAAGAAGGCATAAGTAAGCTCAACTTATAGTATATAAATCAGTTATTAGATAAAGAACAAGAAAGAATAATTACTTAGAGACAATTTAAAATAAGAGAAGGAAATAGATATGTCAGTAGGAAGATAAAGTAGTTCTAAACCCTAGAGAATGAAATTTTAGAAGGTAAGAAATCAAGAGTAGTATCTGAAAAATACTGAAAAAAAAGAAGATTTCAAGTACAAAAAATCAAAGAGAAAATCTTATGTGACAAAAGAAAGAAAGAATAGATACTCATAAAAGACAAAGTGAATGAAGAAAATGAAATAGATATATTATCAAAAAAGAAAAGAAGCTTGTAGAAGTAGAGATCTAGAAAGAATATCATAAGAACTCATACATTAAAGATAGCTAACAGGAAGTATATAAGGAAAGAATCAAACTAAAAAAAAATAGCTAGAAGCAAAAGATAGTATTTAAAGAAGTCTACAATATCTCAAGCTTCATATAGAAGAAAGATAATATACCAGAAGTAGCATTTAATTAGGAAAAATAAGAAAAAGGAATCAAAAAACCAGAAAAGAAGAAATAAAAAAATTTAAGAATCTAGAACATGTTATAGTAGAAAATAGCTAAGAAGTAGAGCTAATTAACCAAGTTATTCAAGACAAAAAATTAGAGAAGAGTTAAAAAATAGGTTAGAGGCAAATAGAAAAGAAAAGGAAATAGTATTTTATACAGATAGCTTACTTAGTAGAGAAGATTTTAGAAATAGAATGAGGATGAGATTTAGTGTAGTTCAAATAGATAATACAAATAATATAGTTTTTTGTTATAAGGGAAAAATAGAAATTAGTTCTTATTTACTCATACAGAACTAGTAACTTGTTTAGTAGTAGTTTTGTTAGCTCTTGATAGATGCAAAGTAGAAATAAGAACAGATAGTACATGCATAATCTTTGCAATTAAGAATTGTCTTAAAAATGAAAAGACATATGAGTGGTTAAAGTTTAAGAACAATAATATTTTGTATGTAATTAAAAAAACTTACAAAAGCAAATCGGTTTAGCTAATGTTCACAAAAGTCAAAGTTATTTAAGGAATATTTAAAATGATCTCATAAATAAGTTTACAAAAGAAGGAATATATAAAACAAATAGTATAGAACTAAACAATATTAGTAATAATAGTATAAAGTATATTTCTAAATAGAAAGAGCTTAATTTAGAAACTTCCCTAAGAGCTTTTATTAAAAATGCAGTTCAAATAATATACAAGACAGAATAAACCTAGTTAAAAAAGAAAAATAATAAGAAATATCAAATAAGAATTCATAAACTGAATTAGAAAGCTTTTAAAGGTATATTTGAAAGTTGCTATAAACAATATCAAAAGCCTTAAGTAAACTACTTGTGATTGTTCAAAATTAAATATGGGAGGAAGTCAACATAATCTAGGTAAATTGTTTTTATTAAAATTTTTCTTGAACTTTAAACTTGAATATCTCAACAAAAACTTAACCAATTTTGATAATTTAGTATTCATTTTAATTCTACAA
>CAJVPM010000455.1:0-17209 GCA_910592325.1 Scutellospora calospora
CTTATCAAAGAAAAAATCAAAGACCACTTTGACTAATAGACTGAATACAAACCTATTAATCAACAAATCTTTGATTTGATCTGGAAAAACTGCTACAAATCTATTTCTTCAATTAATTCTTCTCACTACAACAGTATCCTTGATACTTTCACAATAGAAGAAATTACTCAAACTCTCTCAAACCTTTCTAACAATAAAGCATATGGTTCATCAGGCATTAGCTATGAAATGCTTAAATATACAGGTAATCTGTTCTTGCAAACGATTACAATTCTGCTTAATAGATGTCTAACTTCTCAAACAATTCCTAAACAATAGAAGGAATATCATATCTTTTCAATCTCAAAAAAACCAGTATTCGATAGCAATTTGCATAATACCAGACCAATTAGCCTCATTGAACATATGAAAAAACTCTATACAAAAATTCTATCAACTGGCTTAATATCTCTTTAATGTCTAAACAAATTCTATTACCACTTAACTACATTGCTCTTCCAGAAAATAGCACTGCTACTCCAATTCATATCCTCAATAATATTATTAAAGATTCTTATTGCAACAACAAAGAGCTTTGGCTACTATCACAGGATATAAGCAAAGCATATGACTCAGTTAACATAAACTTACTTCAAAAAGCACTTGCAAGAATTCAACTCCTACCTCAACTTATCCAAATCATACTTGATCTACTCTCCAACTGTTCTAGCAAAATTATTACTAACTTTAGACTTACACAATCCTATATAGTTAAAAATAGAATCGACCAAGGAGAAACAATTACACCTCTCCTATGGCATATTTACTATGATCCTCTAATAACTCAAATTGCTAAAATGTACAAAGGCTACAACCTAGAAGTCTCATGGACTACAGACCTTAAAACAAAAACTACTAAGCAACTTCAAATATCAACATCTGTTCTTGCATTTATGGATGACACACTATGGATTGCTTCCTCAAAAAATTAACTTGAACAAATTCTAGAATTAGCCTTATCCTTCTTCACAATAGCTAATTTAAAAATTAACTCACTCAAATCTATCTTTAGTACTAACTCAAAAAGCTTATTATTTATTAAATTTATTCAACAAACAATCTCTTTACAATCTAAAAATATCCTTTTTAAATTTTTAGGATGTTGGTTCTTACTTAATTACTAACAAACTCAACAAATTAAACTCATTACTTAAGAATCTTAAAATCTTATCAATATACTTAAAACTAAACAAATAACTGATAAACAAGTAGCTTACATTATCAACATAGTTATTATTCCAACTCTCGAATGCTGAATTCATAATATTGTTCTATCAAAAACAACTTGTGAACAAATACTCTCTATATATCTAACAATAGCTAAACACAAATTCAACTTCTCTCAAAGCATCTCTAATAGTATTATGCTTAATCATAATATCTATGGAATTAAAAATATATAGGATATACAACTTCAATACCATATTTCAAAATTTTTATTCTGACTTAATGACTCAAATCTTCTTAGAACAACAACTAAAATTCATATTCAATAGCTACAAAACAACCTGTAGTCTACTACAAATATTCTTCACTATTCTAAATCGATTATTAATAGGAAAAATAAGTATTCTACTAACTTTAAAATAATCCAACTACTTAAATATTTAAATATGCAAATAAATACATATTATAGTATAATGTAGTCACACACTATTACACATACTGCATATCCTCTCGAAACACTACTCAACTAATATAACTTCTACAACACTTTTAAAAAACAACTAAAAACAAAAAACATACTTTATTTAGATCAACTCACTACTATAAATAATAGTACTCTTCTAAAATAGGAGCACTTATTCTCACGAATTGAATAGCTATCTAAAGGCAAAACTCCAACTTAGTTTAAACATCTCGAAAACACCTTAATTAAAAATGCTTCTACAAGAAAACTTACTGAACAAATTGTACTTGCATCAAATAATTATTTTAGTTATACAACTAGATACTTTAACAAAAATAAATACAAACCTTGGTTAATTACTAATTATAATAATAGTTCAATTATTATAAGCAAAGCTTGATTATTCAATACCTAACATAATACAATCTCTATTACTCATTAGACATATAATATTGATTATACAATTATAGAATATTATCTAACTCTACTTATAACTTGTAGCCTCTACTCTGAATATAACTTAAACTCAAACAGGATTAGAAATCAATGTACTATTGATATTTTAGCTACTTTATCTACAAAATTTTGGAGGAAGAAAACCTCAAATAACCAAACTACAATACTTAAACTTAATACAAACTATTTAGATCTAATATATGCAACTACAAATAGACATCCAATATATATACCTTCTACTTCAAATATTCTCATCTACAACAATCCTGTTCTTGAACTATTTGAATCAAATAGTTTATCTTTTAACTTAAACAATATTGCAATATCCAACTCTAACTTTACAAATTTAACTTTCTATATAGATGGATCTGTTCAAAACTTAATAACTAATTACTGCTTTATAGGTATTAGTTGAGTACACGTTAAAAACAACCTAATTACAAACTCCTTTGCTACACAAGTTTAATACTGGCCTTTATCTTACAAAACAGAACTTCTTGTAATATTATCAGCAATTAGCATAGCTTCTCAGAATTGCAAAATTAATATTTTTCTTTAAAGTATTTTTTTGCAAAAGGGAATACTTGTTCAGAGAAGTATTTAACTATTTGTGGGTATGTAGGGGTTGTATTTCGAATAATATCAAAATATATTAGAATCCAAGCTAATATGAATGTGTTGAGTATTTTGGTATATATGAACTTGATAGCTTGGTTTCTTAATAGATTAATAATTCCAAAGTTCACTGCTACTTTATGGTAATAAAAGTTGAGATATTAGTAAAAGTAAAAACTTCTGCATTTAGTATTGGTTTCTACTTTGTTGAGTTTATAAGCTTTTTTTTCAGCTTTATTTGCAAGTTGGTCAAGAAGTTGAGTTAAAACTAGTTTGGAAAAAAATGCTTTATTTTCTTGTTCAAGTTCAAAAATATTAATTTTAAGAGAGAGTTCTTTCCAAATTTTACATTTTTTTTTTAGAAATAGTTCATAAGAGTAGTCTGTGTATCTTTTAAGAAAAGTTGAAAAGTTATACACTCCTTCAACTAAGAAGATACAGGCCTCATCCTTGAAGGTTAGGATATGATGATTAGAGTATTTGATACTTTTAGTTCTTCTATCATCAAAGTATTAAGGTTCAACTATTTCATATTCTGTTAGGAGAAGCAGAGTTAGTTGTTTGATAAATTGTTAGCGGAATTAGTGTTTAAATGCATTATGCACTTTTGTTTTGTTTAATAGTTCATCAAATTGTTATTTGTAAACTGGGAAGAAGTTTTCAAACTAATTTTCAAAGTATTCTAAAGAATTTTTTAGAGAAGAAATATTAAATTTCTTTAAAAATAGTGTTTTTGGGATATTGAAAAGAAGGGTTATATTAAATTTTTTGTCTTGTTTAATTGTAAAGTATTTTTCCTCTTGATCAAATCTATTAATTGCAGAAGATATTATGAATCTCATAGGATAGAGATTAAAATCTTCTGCAAACTTTTTGTAGTTTAGTGCTTGTTGATAATTTTCTGAGAAGTGAAGATGAATTCTTGCAATATTCATACAGAACTGAAGTCTACTATTAGTTTTGTATGGAGGGATTGTATAAGGTGATACAAAAATTTCTGCATAGTTAAGTTTAGTGAATAAAGTTGTTGTAACTTAAGAATGAGTTTTTTTATTATTAATTCTAAAATATTGAATAGAATTGTTGCATTTGTATTAATATTTGGATTGCTTTGAAAAATTAGATCAGTTAAAAATTTAGGCTATTGTCTAGTCATATTTCTAATAATTTGATAAAAGCTAGCTTTGAGTGCTTTTTTTGTTTGAGTTGCAAGTTGATTTCCTTTTCTGGGATGAAATTATGCAAATTAGTTTTGAGAAAGTCAAAAAGTTGTTTAGATAGTGAGGTTTGAAATTTGTTATTAGGCTTCATTTTATCTGAGATAGAGAAGTTGTGAAGCTAGTCAAAGATAGGTTCAAGTTTCTTTTTTAGAGTATCTAAGTTTTTACTATTAATAGTTTGATTAATATTGGTAGTTTGAAGTTGTTTAGTATTTTTAGCTTTTTCTTTATTGATAGTTTGTTAGTTTGTATTGATATTAGAAATAGGAGTATTTGTATTGGTTACTGTAATAGTAATAGTTATTAGAGTAGAAATTGTATTAGTTTGTTGAGTTTGAGTTTTGTTTAGAGGGTTAATAAGTTTAGCAGATACAATAGTTGAGAATTTTTCATAATTTGCTAATTCTTGTGAAGCAAGTTCTCTAATTGAGAGATAAGTTTGTGTAATCGATTTAGAAGATGAAGTAGAAGTTGTAGTAGTAGAATTAGTTGTAAATTTATCTTGTTAGAGAGTTTGTTTGAAGGAAGTAGCAAGATTTTTTCTTGTTTTTTGGCACCTAAGGCTGATGTTGTTGCAGTAAAAGAGCTACTGGAAGTAGATGAAGTAGTTGCAATAGTGCAGCTATGATGAATAGCTTCACCTTGTTCAAATTTGTTATCATTTGAGAGGTAGTGTTAGTTATTTGTAATTTTGCACCAAATAGCCAATCAGCATTTTTTGTATACATGTTTATAGAAGATTAGAGTAGGAGAAGGAGGAATAAATTTAGTGATTTTGTTTAAGTTATCAAGAACAGTTTTAATTTTTTTGTTAGTAGCACTTGTGACAAATGTTGTAAAATTTGTTAGTATAAGATTGAGAACAGTTTTGCTAGCTGTAATAAAGTTAGTGTGATATTTATTACAAAGACAGAAAGAAATTGTAGAAGTACTAGGAGATTTAATAAAATGAGTAGTTTTAGTATTTCCATGAAGAGCCTTGGTAATACAATCCATTAGCCTAAAGTTTGCAGGAATAGGCCGAGTATTGCTTAGATTTTTCTTATCAAAAGTAATCCTGTAACTATTAGCATATTTAGCATAAAAATAGTCAAGGTCAAGAGTATTAGAATTAATCATTGTAAGAGTAGACATGTTGAGTAACTAATTAAGGTTTACAGCTTGTAAATATGAGCAAAAGTCAGTTTTAGAGCTAAGTATCGAGTTGTCAGGTCTGTACCAAGTTATCAGTTTAAATTCTAAGTTTTTGAGTCAAATATTGAGTTGTCAGATCTAAATCTAAATTTGGGCTTGTGTTAGTGTTACAAATATTCTAAAAATAAATTTAGCTAAAATTAAAATAAAACCAGAATAATAATAGAAAATTTATATTTTTAGAAATTAAAAATAGTAAATTTTTAGTTTAGAATTTTTAGCAAGATTTGCAATCAAATTACAAATCTTATATGCAAGATAAATTTTGTGCTAATTTAATCAAAATAAATTTAGCAAGGTGCAGTTTTTGTAACAGTTGCAATTTTTTACTAATTTGATAAGGGTTTGTATAACAGAAAATTAAAAAGTTTTTAGAGGCAAAAGAAAAACTTATAGGCATTTTTAAAGGCTATTTGGAACCTTAGAGAGCTTAATATTTGTGCTAAAAAGATTATTTAGAGCTTGTTATGACCAGAAGAGACTGGCCAACAACTTTACTTAAGAGCATAGAAAAGGTTTAGAAGCTAGTTTTGAAGAAATTTTCAAATTTTACTGCCTTTAGTTTTTTAGATATAACTTTGCTTAGAAGTAAGCAAAAGTTATAAAACTAGGCTACTATGATGTAAAATTATGTGTAGAGCAAGTTTACTTAAGAGTACTTGCTTGGTTTACTTAATAAATTTTTGTAGAAATTTAGTTTGTTGAAAAAAAATTTTAAAAAAATTTGGTACAGATTAAGTACTCTATCCTTGTATATAATTTATTACCAAGTAGTTTCATGTAAACTTTTAACTATATTTTACCTAATAAAGATAGAGACAAGATCTTATCTCAACCTACAAGTTGAAATTAAAAAAAAAAAAAAAAAACAATTAACTTATTACCTCTTTTAAAACAAATTTTTGAATACAGAATTAAAAGATGGCTAAGTAAAATCTGGTACTCTACTATTTCTAAAGAAATAATTCAAAAACACAAACAAAAACTTAATAATTTTACTTGTATTACACATCTTCTACATATTTCTAATTTTAATATAAACATAAATAATCATAATATTAATATACCATCTTCTTTTGATAATTCTAAACTTAATTTAATTTACAACTTTCTTCCTTCAAATCCTAATATTTCTACAATTCAAAGTCTTAAAAACAATAATATTTTCTTTCTTGAACAAGTTCTCATAGCTATTAATTCTCATCTCTTACTATAGAAAAATATCTACCTCTATACAAATAAAACTCTATATGATAGAATATCCTTATAGAATAACAATCTCTATAACAATTTAAAAAACAACTCTATCATATTTCTATAGCCTTAAATACAAACTTTACAAATAAATCTATTCATTAATACATTTAATATCCATTCCATTAACTATCTCACTTAAAAACAACTAGACTATATTTAAAATACAAACACAAATTAATATTGAAAAAATTATCTCTATTAACTCAAATAATTTTATTTTTTAATACTATATCTTTACTTCTGATACTATTGAATATATAAACCTTCTACCTTTTAACCAAACTACTCAAATTTCTCTTATATCTACAATCAACTTTACTTGTAAAAGCCAAAAAGAAAAACAACATCTATTGACTACTAAGAAATTTTAGCATTTTCTCAACTATATCAATTACTATATCATTTGATTCCTACAATTACTCTTCAAATCTATATTTAAAACTCAATATATAAACAACTTTCTAACTTAATTCAAACATTACTATACCAACTCAAACTAATTAATCTACACTACAAAATGCTTAAAATGAACTCATTAAATAATTTATATTTCTATATAAATGCTTCTATACAAAATCTTCTTTTTCTATATATAAAAGCTAGTATTAGTTAGATTCTAAAAAATAATACAAGTATCAAGTTTAATACAAATTCAACCAATACATATAATACTATATATGCTAAACTTAAACCTATTATCTATATACTTCTTATTCTTCTAAATGATCTTAATATTCATATTTATATAGACAATCTTTCTACTATACAATCTCTAAAAAAATTATTACTATTTAATACTTCAAATACCTAAATTAAAAATAAAAACTGAGATATTCTTTATATTATAAACTATCTAATTAAAAATAAAAATATTATACTCTCACTTCACAAAATTAAATTCTACTCTAAAAATTCTCTTTATCAAAATACTAATCTCTTAGCAAAAAGAAGTACAAACCAACAACCTATTATACTAAATCTTAACTCTTTTAACTTTCTAATTTTCTTCTCTTGACATAAACTTCTTATCCCTACACAAATAAAAAAATTCTGCAAAAATTTTATTCTTACTAAAATTACTAACTGCTTTTTATAATCTCAAAATATTAACAATATTTCTAAATTCAATATATCTCTTTTTTAATATTATTAACTCCCAAAATCTTAATTCATATCTCTATTCTTTTTATATAAAAATTTTATTTAATAATTTTTCTATAGTAGCTAACTTAAATCTTCAATTACTATTCATATATCTTATTCCAAATTATGTCTGTTGCAACTTACTTGAAAATTTACAACATCTTCTTCAATACTTACAAACTCCAAACTACTTACAAATTATATTACAAACTATTTTCTAAACTTTGTTACAACTAAATATTAATAATATAACTTCATAAAACTTCTACTAAATTATTCTTCTGCAAAATAACAATTCTTCTTATACCAACCACATACTATATCTAATTCAAGAAACTTTCTCTATAAATATTACTACTTAACTATACTCCTTTCTACATAAAAAAACTATTTCCCTTTATACTATATTTTCAAATCTTTTTCTCAAATAGTTCAATTAAAAAATCTAGTAACCAAGAAACAAATACTAACATAACTAGAAAAGTCTAAGAAATATTACTAACAGATCTAAACGAACAAGAATAATTTATTTTTCAAATATTATAAATACTTCAATATATTATCAAAACTTAACTTCTATTATTAATAGTAATATTAATACAAATATACATAAATAGTTCATTTAAAATATTTCAATACTTTCTATATTTAACTAACTATAATTACTAAACTCAAGGTTTCCTTTCTTCTTCTGCTTTAACTAGTAGTAGCTTTGTCTTAACTTAACTTAACTATACTTGAAGATATTTGATAATATTTGAAGACATTTGATAATATTTGATGACGTTTGAAGATGTTTGAAGATGTTTGAAGATGTTTAACTATATTTGAAGATGTTTAACTATGTTTAAGGATGTTTAGAAAAAAGATATAAAAACTCTGCCTTTTTCTCTTTCTGTTAAAGTTAAATTTGTCCTCTACAATCTCCTTAATATTAGAATTCTCTTAGCACAAATACTAATAGATAGTCTTGTATTATTAATATTATATTGTAAATAAAGAATACTCTTTGCTTTAATATAATCTTTCTAACAAATCATCTTTGCGAAGTAATATCCTGCTTTGATACTGTTGAGAGTTTTTCTTCCAGGTTTTATGTTACTTGTGATATACTAAGAAGGCTATATCACTTGTAACAACATGAAGAGTGTACTACAAGCTACATATATAATATTAGTTATTGTCTATTTTAAGTAGTCTACTGTACAGGTAATTAGACTACCTGATTGGTTCTACACTATGTTGCTATATCTGTAACCCACCTGTGAGTTATCTATTTAAATACTCTGTTCATTAACCCATACAGATCCAACCTATCATTACTATAATATCTAACTGCTTAAGCCAGCTAGCTTGTTACGAATTTATTTATTCAGAATAGCTTAGATCTTCTCAGAATATATTATACCTAATACATTATAGATATTGCAGAGCCAGTTAATCTTGAAGTATATCTATTAGAGTGGTCTATATCTATTTTATGAATTTATCTAGTTTAGACTCTTGTAGATATTTGTACAACCCTAGTTCTTACTGTAGCTCTCTACTAGTTTTCTGTATTCTATCTTCTCAAATATTTTACAAGATAGTTCCTCCTAATCTAGTTAACTGCTAAGCCAAGTTGGTATTACTGATCCTCTCTGTAGAACAGATTTATGTGTATCTAACTCGATCTGCATTTTTTGACAATAGTTTCTTTTCTGAATCAAGCATTAGCTAGTATGACTATAAAAAACCTACTACTTCACTAACTCAGGATTTCTACTATGCAGATCTCCTGCTTGTAGATCCTATTAAAATTTATTTGTATAATGTTATGTCTCACTGAATACCTCATTATACTTCCAATATTCAGATAATATTGATGTAATATGATTTATAGGATTACAACCCCAGAAACAAACAGAGTTTACTATAAGTTGAATACAAAGGTCTGAGTAATTATTCAAATTCGTTGACAGTGGGATTTGAACTCCAGATCTCTTATATAGCAGTTTGGTAATCTAACTACTACACTAAGATTGCCAGACTATAATTACTAACTTTTTATATACAAGTATTATTAATTTTATTATAAAAATTACTAATTTTTTATATAATAAACTAATTTAAATAAGTAAATTTTTTTTATTAAAATTTTTTTTTATATAATAATTATAGTTAAAATTTTGCAGGTTTATATAATAAAATTATACTAAAATACTTGCATAGTATTAAAAAAAAAACTTAATTGTGATTGGTTAATTTATAAATACATATATCAAAAAATTGCAATTTTTTAATTTTTTTTTTAAAAAAATTAACGAACTTATAAATTTTTTTTAACAATATGTAATCAAAAATTATTTGAAATTTTTTTTTTATAAATATGTTTTATAAATCTTTAAATATTAAATATATTTATTTAATTGCAAGTAAATATATAAAATTTTGTGTAATTATATTTTAATTTAAATGTATCAGGTTGATATATCATGTATTTTTTTATTTTATTATTATAGTCTTTTATTATTTTGGTATATAGTTATTTATTAGTAATTTGTCCTGCTCATACCCTTGTTTATGTTTAAGAACCATAGTAGCTACATCCATAAACATTAGGATAAGCAGTTGAGACAAGAGTAAAACATTAACATGAGCAGTTGAGGCAAGAGTAAAACATTAACATGAGCAGTTGAGACAAGAGTAAAACATTAACATGAGCAGTTGGGGCTAAAGCGTATAATCGAATAAGCCATAGATTAGTAATGTGAGCAGTGTGGCTTCGTATTACATTAAGATGGCTTAAACTTAAGCGAAGCAACTGCTCACGAAGGAATAAACAACTGCTCATAAGAATATGAGCAATTTAATCATGTATAGAATTTACTTAGAGTAGCCTTCTCAAACCAAATTGTATAAATATAGGTTCTTTTCGCCTTTCCAAAAAGACCAGTTACGACTAAAGTTATCTATTAAACAATTAATAAATAAATCACTATTACCTTAAAAAATTCTGAACCTTTAAGTTCTCAAAAATATAAAAACTTCGCTAATTAAATAATCGATTCCTCACTACGTTTGTTGATTAAAGTATATGCTATGTCTCTTGATTAACATAAAGGAAGTAAGCATCGAGGCTGAATAGACCTTTCCCTGAATAATATTATTATTGACTTGTAGTATTATTCCAACATAGTATTGAATAATTATTAGGACGAATAATTAAGTAGATAGTACGTATTAGTATAGTGATCAACGATTAGATCACTTTTAAGTTATTAGATTTATTATAGTACATTTGAGTGCTCGAGAGGGAAAATCATAAGTAAAAATTAACACATGAAAATTGTTATACTAGTAGTATAACAATTTTCATGTGATAATTTTTACTTATTGATTTTCCCTCTCGAGCACTCATTTAATAGTAATACCACCCTTGCTTAGATCCTTATACTCCCGAACCACCCTTAAATTATCACCCCCTTCCGATTGACCTATCTATAAATAAGTTATAGAACCCCGTCGCTATTACTTAATTAGATTATTAAACCCAGTACCAGTTAACTATTGGAACTAAACCGTGCAATGTTACCCGCTCTCCCAATTTACAATAGTAACAGTACGTACTGTACTGTACGTATTATGCATTTTTATAAGCGGTTTCATTAAAGAAAGAATTGACCAATCAAATACAATTATTGATTATGCAGTTTTAAAAAACGGTTTCATAAACGTTTCATAAACAATTTATAGTCAAGAAATGCAATTGACCAATCAAATAAAAATTATACAATTCAATTTTAACTATTACACATGCAATAAACGTAAATAATTGGACTAAATTTGATGAAATATTACCATTTAAAATCTGCGATATATATAGTAAATACATAATCTTGCACCGGGTTGCAAGATCTAGATTTACCAAAAAATATAATATTTCAAAAAATAATAAAATAGAAAACAAAAACTAAATGAGAGATCGATTCTTAAATACTGTATATAGAGGCAGTCGAAATCATATTTATTAAGGTTTTCATTCATTCGAATCTCTTTTATAGATAATTCGAAAGTAGAGATTTACATCGAAATTTACTTTTACGTACAATAACGATACAGTTTTTTAAACTTAGTACGAATCAGTACGAATCTTAAATAGGAAACCCATTTGAGGTGATATCGACCTAGTTACATAAAGATGAAAACAGACAAAAAAAAAAAAAAAGACGCCTAAATTTTGCCAAAGTAATCCCGAAAGATCATTCCAAAGAGTCATAAATGCGAAATAAAATAAAAAATCTAGACAGTTTATAATCTGAATCAATAAAATCTAGACAGTTTATAAAAATTCCTAATTGTAAAGTAACTTTCGGGATTAATTAGACCTGCAGGATTTTCTTGGGCTCTCGGACTTAAACATTAATAACTCCAGCATAATGATAAAATTAGATAATTAGTGTAACTTGTAGCATTATTGATCACCTGAAGATAAAATTTTAATCTTTAAAAGGAATTTTATAGCTCCTGAATCTGTAAACACCCTTTTAACTGTATCGTAAAAAAATAGCGGTGAACGCATTACAATTATGAACAATCCTCGAAGTCCTAAAATTAATAATACTACGAATGTAGTAGTAGTAGACCATGAAATTAATAATACTACGAATGTAGTAGTAGTAGACCATGAAATTAATAAGTCACAAAATAGTACAAATGTAGTAGTAGTAGACCATGAAAAATCGGAAGACTATTGTACTTCATTATGGTCAAATGTTAGAGAACCTCAAGGATGGTCTAGTCTAGCTTATTTTATTTTTATTTCGCCAATCTTTTCGTTATTTTGTGCAGTATGGGTTTGGCTCACATTTGCTATATCAATTCCCACTTTAATTTTCCCACCCTTTGGATTTTTTTGGTGTATATGGACTGCTTGGAGCTGGAGGTATTTAATTTATCTTTGTAAATGTATCATTCGAATGGATATGAATTTTTTTAGTTGATTTTAAATACAACGTCTTTACAGAGCACTCGGAAGAGTAGAAATATTAACGACAAGAATGTGTATAAACCATGATGACATCAATAAAGAAGATAAATTACCACAGATCCTTAGAGTGTCAAACGAGAAAGTTGGACGAATAAAATTTGCTGTCTTATTATGTTCTGATAAATATACTTGGCTATGTTTTATCTATTTTGCAATAGTTAAACCTCTCATGATGGGTATATTTTTTGTTTCCACATGTTTATTGATTGGTTGTGCATTTCCACCATTTACATTACTTGGACTACCCTTTATGTGCATTGGTTGTAAAAGAATGGGTGAATTACAGTTTAATATTACTAGAACATTATTGATTGTGAAATAATATGATTAGAAGTAACTGCAGTAATAATAAAAATCACTTTAATATTTTCTTTGTACCAACTATTTAACTTATTAATAAATATTATTGTTGCCAAAGATTGAAAAATTTTAAATAAACATTGCTGGTTCTTCCACCGAAAGAAAACATTCTTTAAAGATTTCAAGATAAGGGAAGTGTCTTGTATGACAGTTAATTTGAAAAGTCTTGAATCCGATAATATTAAGAAATTATTGAAGATTTAGGCATCTTGAAATATAATCTGAGTAAGATATACTGTAATAACTAGAGATGTAGAGTTGTGTTACAAAAATTACAATCTTAAATTACTTGTAATTTTACTTAAGTTTCAGTAAATCGAATTACACGTAAGTTTGGTCACATGATATAAAGTACTAGGATTACATTTGGCCTAGTTTTATTCACTAGATTTATTTGAATATCTAAGACATCCGTTACAATATCGTTATATTTAAATATGAAGCATGTAACGAATTGCTATACTATACGTTTATTTAAATAATTTCATTTACACGATATGAAGATTTTGCAAACATATTAATTTTGTTTCGCGATTATTTTTACTCTGTGATTCCAATTCATTTTGATCATGATTATTATTATCTGATGTTGATTGTTTTCATTTCTTATTACCATTTGAAGCTTCATTTATTGCTGAATTTCGCAAAGAACATATATCCAAATGCTCCTGTAATCTTGTTGCATTTTTTGCCACTTCCTTACATGCTTTGCATTTGTAACGTTCTTTTCTCTTTTCATCTATCCGCATAGCATATTAATCCCACATTTCACCTTTTTTTTTTTTTTTTTTAACCATTTTTAGTGCAGTAGTATGTTATAAAATTTTTAGGTTCGATTTTACTTTATTTTATATTTTATGCTTTATATGACAAAAATAATTAAGCGTATCGACATCATGTGATCAAAATTACGACAATTTCAGTAAGGGAATTGCTACCGCCAGGTCTACGGTAGGGTGTCCAGGATTATGATCCAGCATATTATGCGCATAATTTGCAATTTTTCTATAAGAAATCGCATAATTTGCTCACTTTCATGCACCTTCATGCAAAAATTGATTGTTAAAATAAATAAACCGGTTTGTAAATGTGACAGTGATCACCTGACTTGTCGTGTTTTTTGAATTTTATTGGCTAATAACTCAAAAATCGCATAATTCGCATAATTTGCAATTTACCGGATGCATAATTTGGCATTTACCGGATCATAATCCTGGACACCCTAGTCTACGGACGCGTACCGGTCACGTGATTTTTGCACATACCCGATAATCACGTGACAGAACGTACGAAAAACGATTGTCATTAAATTTTTCCAAACTTTGAATGAAGATACCTCGATAACCACTTAAGCAAAATCGATGAATTTTTCTTTATTTTAATTTTACCAATCCATATATTTTAAATAAAAAAAATTCATTGATTTTGAATAGGTGGTTATCGAGATATCTTCGTTCAAAGTTTGGAAAATTTTAGACATCCATCAAAACAGAAGTTTATTCAAACTTTGAACGAAGGTATCTCGATAACAACTATTCAAAATCGATGAAAATTTTTTTATTTAAAATGTATGGATTGGTAGAATTAAAATAAAAAAATTCTATCGATTTTGCATAAGTGGTTATTGAGATATATTTGCTCAAAGTTAAAAAAATTTTTAGTTGACTATTAAAACAGATATTATGGTGAAGTTTTTTTCAAACTTTGAACAAAGGTATCTTGATTACTACTTATGCAAAATTGATAAATTTTTTTAATTTTAATTTTACCAATTCACACATTTTAAATAAAAAAAAATCATCAATTTTAAATAGATGTTTATAGAAATACTTTCATTCAAAGTTTAAAAAACTTAATCATAATTTCTATTTTGTTAGTTGTCTAAAATTTTTCCAAACTTTGAATAAATATATCTCATAACTACTTATTCAAAATTGATGAGAATTTTTTATTTAAATTCTATCAATTCATACTTTTAAATAAAAAAATTTTTATTGATTTTGAATAGTTGTTATTGAGATATCTTCATTTAAAGTTTGAATAAACTTTTGTTTTGATAGATGTTTAAAATTTTCTAAACTTTGAATGAAGATATCTTAATAACTACCAATTCAAAATCAATAAATTTATTTTTATTTAAAATGTATAAATTAGTAAAATCAAAATAAAGAAAAATTTATCAATTCTATAAGTAGTTATCAAAGTATTTTCATTCAAAGTTTAGAAAAATTTAATAATAATTATTTTTTATATATTCTGTTATATGATTATTAGATAAGTGTAAAAATTATATAACTAGTATATGTTTGTAAACCTAGTAAATTGCTACTAACACTGCAATACATAATCTAATTTTCTAATTCTAACTCTAACCTTAACAATAATATTAGCTATACAGTACTATTAAAGTTAATGCTAGTTATTTACAGTACAATAAGATAGTATTAGTAATACAAAACTTATGAAATTAATATACCTATACTTACTTTGTTGATATATTTGAATGTACTTCAAAATTTCATTACTTTGTTAATAACAAAACAAGTAATAATCATATGTTATATACAATACATTTATTAAGTATATGATATCTACTTATATATATATATATATATATATATATATATATATATATATATATATATCAGAGTATAAATCAAAAATAAAGTAAAACCTGAGTTAAAAGTAACTCTAAATAAATAAAATCTGTATCAAAAATCTTTTTGCTTATGGCTCAGATTTTATCTTATAATAAAATAATTACATATAAAATATATAATACATATTTATATAAACAAATAAATAATTTAATAAAGTTCTTTTATTTTTTATTTAATAAAGATTAAAGTAAAATATAAACAAAATAAGAGCAAATAGTATAAAACTTTACCTTTAAATTGTATATTTTAATTTTTTAAAATACTTTTTTTTTTTTTTTTTTTTTTTTTTTTTTATTATAATGTCAGTATAGAAAAAAATAATTTTAGTACAATTTAAGTATCAAGATGATACTATTTATAACTAAAGTTTTTCTATTTGTATCTATGTTTCTCTAAAAGTCATCAGATATGACACTATATTTCCTATTTTCTATATATATCTAATTTAAATAATTGCTATTATTACTATTAGAAATAGAGAGGTTGGAAAAAACCTTTTTGGTAAAAATAAGAATAAGAAAGATTATGAGATGCATGAAAAAAGTGAGTAATTTTGTAAGAACTATCTTGTAATATAGGTATCTATGTTAGTTTGACATTGAGTTTGTGTAGAAGTTTTTAGGAGTAAAGGTTAGTAAGTTGTAGGTTTTGTTTTTTTTAGTTAGTTTTGTGATATTCTGAGAAGCTTCTCATGTATGCTAGTATTAGTTTCTTAGTTGCTAGATATCTGAATAGAACTAGTTTAAAGTGTTGTTTGCAAGTTTGGTAAAGAAGTTTGTAGTTAATTTGTGTAAAAAGTTGTTGTGGAATAGTTCTTTGGATTATATAGAGGAATAGGTTTGGAATTGAAGTTTGAGAGGAATTGTTATAAGCCATGAATATTAAGATAATAGTTTATACAAAGTAGTTTGTAATATTTAGAGATATGTTGGTTTGGATAATTTGGTAACAAAGTATGGAGAGTAAGTTTGTTTTAGTTTATTGCATTGGAGGAGATGGAGTGTATTTTCTTTTTGGTTGTAGCGAGTGCAATTTGGTGTGAGATATAAATGAGGTTGTCTAATATTTAGGTTGTCCATTGTTGAGAGATTGTTTAAGAGAGTTTTGAGACAAAAAGAGTAAAGATTAGTATTAGATAAAAGTGAGTTGAGGATAGAGAAGTTTAGTTAGAAATTGATTAGTGGTAAGTTTCGATATGTTTTTAGTTGATTTATATTATTAAGAGTTTAAATAAAGTAGAGTGATTTGTTAAATTGACGTAATTTAAGAGAGATAAGATTGTTGTTCTAGGAAAAGAAGGGAGGTGAGGTAAAATATTGAAGGTTAATTTTAAGTGGTGGTTTGTTTGTTCCTTTTTTTGCGAGTTTGTCTGCTATGTTGTGAAAAGTATTTTTGGAGTAAGATTTAATTTTGTAGAAAGTATAAGAAATGTTTTTAGAGTTAATTAGAGAGTTTATGATGTGAATTATGTCCCAGTTGAGTTGTTTGATTTGAGTATTGTTATTATATAGAAGATTTTTAAGTATTTGTTTTTTTTTTGTTATTAAGGCGGCTTACATTGCTGAAGGAATTTTATTAGAATTGCATACGGGATATACATTGATAG
>CAJVPM010000456.1:0-17207 GCA_910592325.1 Scutellospora calospora
TTTATGTTTTTTCTTAAAGTTTTTAAGTGTTTTTTTTTTTTATAAAATATGTTTATTTTTTTTTTTTTTTTTTTTTTTTTTTTTAATTAAAGGTGGCTTACTTTGCTGAGCGGATTTTATTAGTTTAATATATGAGGTCATCTGTTGACAATCCCCTATAGTTTGTAATTACATAAAGAGTATACAACCTGCCACACATACAACTTTAGTTATTATCTAATTTAAGTAGTCCACTATACAGATAGATCACCTGTTTGGTTCTACACAAGCTGCCATACCTGTAACCTGCTTGTGAGTTACCTATTTAAATACTCTGTTCACCTAACCAATACTGAAATCAACTAACATCACTATAACATCTAACCACTTAAGCCAGCTAGCTCGTTGCCGATCTATTTACCTAACTCAACTTAGGTTCTCTCAGGATATATATTGCTTAACATATTGTAGCACACAGAGCTCCAGTTAATCTCATAAGCAATCCTACTAGAGCGGTCCATACCTATTTCACAGATTCACCCAGCTTAGACTCTTGCAGATGTTTGTACAACCCAGTTTCTACTGTAGCTCTTTACTAGTTTTCTGTATCTATCTTCTTGGATGTTTCATGAGGCAGATTCTCCTAATCCAGTTAGTCATCAAGCCAAGTTAGTATTACTGATCCTCTCTATGAAATGGATTTATGTGCACCCGACTCGATCGGCATCTTTTGACAATAGTTTCTTTTCTAGATCAAGTTAGCCAGTGTGATCATCGAAAGCTGTACTACTTCACCAACTCAAGATTTCTACTATGCAGGTCCCTTGCTCATAGATCTTATTAAGATTTATTCATATAACATTATGCTCTCCGAACATTCTGTCACACTTCTAATATCTGAATGATATTGGTGCAATATGATTTACAGAGTTACAACCCCAGAAACGAACTGGGTTTACTGTAAGTTGGATACAAAGGTTTGGGTAATTATTCAAATTCATCAACAGTGGAATTTGAACTCCAAACTTCTTACATGACAGTCTGACAACCTAACCACTACACTAAGATTGCCAGACACTTCAAATATGTATTTTTATTTATGTATTTTATTAATTTATATTAGAAAAACATATATTTAAAAGCTGCTATTTTCCTTTAATAAAGTTCTTTATTTTTGGTTTTCTCTAATCTACTGCCTCTAAAATATTTAAAGTATTAAATATTCTTATCGCTAATATTATAAACTGTGTTTATAACTAAAACTCATTGTTTAAACTATTATGATATATTTAAACTCTTAGATTTAGTAGTAGCATACAGTTTTTTATGCTAAAACACAAACTTTCTTAATAAATTATACAAACATCATATATTCAAGTCTATATTTGAAGTTATACAAAGTTACACAAGTTTTTAAACTTGAAATATATTTAAAAATTTTTGAAACATATCTGAAACCTTTAAGGGAAAATAGATACTAATCAATTTGCTTAATTCTTGACTAGATTTAATACTGCTATAACTAACTCTATTAATACTGCTATACAACAAGTTTAGGCTCAACAACTACAAGGACAAGAACTGGTACAAGCTAATTTCACAACTCCTAAAATTGCTATAAAAATTCTTTTGTACAAAGAAGATCCTTCTGAAAATATACTTTCTTAGCTATTACAAACCTGAAATATTTTTAGAGCACAAGGAATTAATGATAGTTCCACAAAAATATATTATACTGCAACAGGTCTACAAGAAGCTACACTTTATTAGTATCTTAATAAAGTTTAAGCTACATTACAAAATTAATAAACTTTATTGAATAAGATGATTTTATGACTCAAATTCATACTGCTTTTGAACTATCAAATTATTAACAACATTTATGTAAACAACTTAAACAACTAAAACAAACTAGAAGTATATATAAATATGGAGTACAATTTAGAAATTTGATTAGACAAATTACTAACATAGCTAAATTAGATAAGGTAATATATTTTGTCAAGCAACTTAAACATTCAACAAAAATAGATGTAAATTATTGAGTATCTGCTAATTTTGAAGATGCTTAGAAACTTGCTATCAACTATAATACTTCAATGTTTGAACAAAGTAAACCAGAGAAAGGAATTCTTCTTCTTCTTCTTCTTCATTATTAAGAAGATTTCTACTTCATAATAATTATAAAAGTAACAACTACTCTTATAATAACAACAACAAACATAATACCTATACTTCCTATACTACTCCTATAGAATTAGATCTTGCTAAAAGTTATAAAGTAAAATTTATAAATAAAGAAAAAGCTTATAACAAACCAAACAATCTACCTAAATTAATTATTACCATTGTAGTAAACTAGGATACTATACAAAAAATTGCAGAGCTATACAACCTAAAGCAAAAATTGCTAACATCAAAGAACAAATATATGATAATTACAGTGCTAAATTTACCTATTTAGAGGATAATAAAAAATAACTCCTTAAATTCAAAGGTAAAGTTAATGGAAAACCTGCTTAGATATTATTGAATAGTAGAGCATCTAGAAATTTTATCAATAAAAAATTTGTTAAACAATATAAGCTAACAACTCAAGGAACCAAACTATTCTCTGTTAAACTCACTGATAGATCTAAAAATAAAATTAACTATGCAGTTAATATAAACAAACTACAAATTAGAAAATATACTATATCTGAGATAATGACTCAAGCTTTTAACTTATACTAGTATGTTGTTATCCTAGACAAACTATGGTTATTTTATGCCAACTCAACTATTGATTAGAAGAATAATTCTATAACTTTTCACTATAGATCTTTTACTACTCATATTAAGGCTAACTCTAAACCTTAACAACCTTATACTACCTGTATATCTATTTTTGTATCTCATCAACAACTTGCTAAAGCACCAAATACTGATAAATTTTTGCAGTTTATAATCTTACAACTATAGATAATAAAATTATACCTATATCTTAGAAGGCTAAATCTTTAATTAAGGAATATCAAAACATATTTTTTTCTACTCTATCTAATAACTTATTACTAAAAAGAACAGTTGATCACTTTATTAAATTCATTTCTAGATCTGAACTATCTTCTTAACCAACTTATCATTTATTATACTTAGAAATAAATGAGTTTAAAAAGCAACTATCTAAGTTATTACAAAAAGGTTTCATTCAATCTTCTGTATCTCCTTTTGGTGCATCTGTTTTATTTGTAAATAAAAAAGAAGACACACTTAGGTTATGTATTGATTATATAGTACTTAACAAAATTATAATTAAAAATAGATATCCTTTACCAAGAATCAAAGAATTAATAAATAGGCTTATAGGTTCTAAATATTTTACTAAAATTGATTTATACTCTAAATATCACCAAATTCATATCAAGAATAAAGATATTCCAAAAACAGCTTTTAGGATATGTTATAGATATTATAAATTTTGTGTTCTACTATTTGGTCTAACAAATACACCTACAACTTTTATGATCTTAATGAATAATATTTTTTAACTCTACTTAGATAAATTTGTTTTTGTTTACTTAGATAATATCTTAATTTATAGTAAAACAAAAAAAGAATACTTAAAACATGTTTATATTATTTTAAAAACTTTAAGAAAATACTAACTATATTCCAAACTATTAAAGTGTGAATTCATTAAACAATATATTAAATATACTGAACACTTTATCTTTGAACAAGAAATTACTGTTAATTCAAAGAAAATTAATACTATTTGTAATTGGCCTACACCTACTAACATATCTGAACTAAGGTCTTTTCTGGTTTTGCTAGCTATTATAAGAAATTTGTTAAAAGATTTTCTGCTATTGCTTCACCTCTTATAGCTTTACTTCACAAGAATCAAGCATACAAATAGAAAAATTTAGAGAAAAAATCTTTTAATAAGCTTAAAAATTTTCTAACTACTGCACCTATTTTATTATTAACTGACTCTACTAAACAATTTACAGTCACTACTAATACTTCTGACTTTGCAATTAGAGCTATATTATCTTAGAATTAAGAAAAATGACAACAACTTGTAGCATATGAATTTAGAAAACTAACCTCTGCTAAACAAAACTATCCTATTTATGAAAAGAAATTACTTGCTATTATACATATAATTAAACTTTGGAGGCCTTATTTGGAAAGATAATGTTTTATTATAAAATTAGTAATATAATCAGAAACTTCCTAACAACAAAGCTTCAAGTACTGATAGCCTTTCTAATAAGTTTTACAAATTTACAAAAGAAGCTATAACTCTAGTTCTTTTTAAAATTTTTAACTAAGTATAT
Organism: Scutellospora calospora; assembly: GCA_910592325.1. Classification (NCBI taxonomy): domain Eukaryota; kingdom Fungi; phylum Glomeromycota; class Glomeromycetes; order Diversisporales; family Gigasporaceae; genus Scutellospora; species Scutellospora calospora. The sequence continues at coordinate 4,305 of CAJVPM010000456.1, forward strand.
ACTTCAGGAATTATGCCTATTTTATAGTACAAAAATTTAATCTTATTAATTCTAAAGAAAGAACTTAATCTTTAGAATGTTAACAATTAGAAATCTATTTTCTTAGTAAATAGTAATACTAAAATCTTTATAAAGATTATAGCAAATTATCTTAACTAGAACTATGAGAAACTAGTTTCTTATTATTAACAGATTTTATCAAAAATAGTTCTATTAAAGATTCTACTCTTGATATAATTACCGATATGAGAAATCAACCAAACTTCTCTAAACAGAATTAGCTACTCTTTGTAGATTAACAAAAAATCTTTTAATCAAGTTAGCTATAATTTTTTAGAACTCACTCTTAAGAATATAAATTTTAATAATAGTTTTATTAGCCTAGTTCATAACCTATTTTCTAATTAAGAAGCACATATTATTAAAGCAAAAAATATTTCTAAGCTATTTAGAGTTAAAAGAGAAGTTAAACAAAGAGATCTACTCTTATATCTTCTTTATATTCTTGCCTTTAAACCTCTAATAAGAAGCTTGGAAAACTAACTTCATAGTATTAAACTAGAGAATCAATCTTTTAAAGTTTCTGTATATGCTGATAATCTTACTATAGAAATTAGATCTTTTATAAATTAGAATTAAGTATTATTTTTTTTGAGTTTATACAAAGTAGCCTCTAATGCAAAAATTAATAAAACAAAAATAAAACTTTTTTTTCTTATTTTTATAGCTCAAAGAGTAGAACTTCTTAATGAAAATTAATTTATTAAGACTAGTGAAAATGATTCTATCACTATTCTTAGCTATAAAATTTTTACAAATAGATTACCTAAAAAGGATTTTTAGATAACAACAATTAATAGTCTTAAGAATTCTTTTAATAAGCTATCAAACAGAAATTTATCATTTAAAAAGAAAATCCTAGTTGCTAAAACTCTTATTCTTTTTAAAATCTAGTACTTAGTCTACTTACTATCTCTAAACAGAAAACAAACTGCAGAAATTAACTAAATTATTTCTCTTTAGGTCAAAGACACCTTATATATATTCTCTAGATATACTACTTTTTAGCAACCTAAGAGGCTAGCAAGCCTTCAAGCTTCTGTTATAAAAGATATATTAAATACTCATCTTATTTCAGTTTAGATAAAACTTCTCATCTTAAACTTTATATAGCTCTTTTTAAAAGAGACCAAATTGCTTCTATTCTTAGAAACAAAAGAAATAGCTACTCTTAGCTCTAATAATTTATACACTAAAACTTGGCTTTCAGAATAGAAACCTTATTTTTTAGCTTAAATAAAAATTAAAAAAAAGTTCTTTCCTCTTCTAATTAGCCTTAAAATAGAGACAAAATCTTAATTAACAAAATTAAAAAAAATAAGCTTTTAGTTAAAAAAATCTTAAAAATTTTAAAAAAAACAATCTCTCTACTAATCTCTCTTTATACTTCTTCTCAAGCTATACAACCTTCTTAGTTATCAATTAAATCTATTTGTAATAAGAAAAAAGATGTTTTCTAATATCTCTTTCATAGAGTCTTTCCTTTAGACTACTATTTTAGATATATAAATCTATCAAAAACAAGAAATAGTATATAATACTCTGATAAGTTTTAAATACTTAAATACTTGAATACTTTGCTATTAACTACTTCAAAAATATAATTATCTAGAAAGAGGCTTATAAAATTTTTATTATTAATAAGGAAAAAAATCTTCTTATCTCACTAAAAAATATTTTTTAAGCTTCAAATTTTTATAATTCTTAAACTACTACTATGATTACCTAGTTATATATTAATATAATCTATAAAATTTGATGCAAATATACTTTTTTAAAATAGGAAAGCTTAGATATACTAATAAAGTTACTTAGTTCTTTAATTAAATATTGTATTTTAAAAGAAATTCAAATCTTAAAATTTTATATTTCTAATAATAAGTCTAAAGCTAATAAAGCTTTATGTAAATATTTAAAATTTATATAGTTTTAGTATATTTATAATTTTTTAATAAAAAAAATGCTGCAGCTAACTGAATTGGGAGGATCTGCTTTGTGAAACATCTGAGAAGATAGAATACAAAAAACTAGTGGAGAGCTATAGTAGAAACTAGAGTTGTATAAACATCTACAAAGGTCTAAGCTAGGTGAATTTGTAAAATGGGTATGAACTACTCTAGTAGGTATACTTTGAGGTTAACTAGCTTTGCAATACCTACAATACATTAGGTACAATGTATTCTGAGAGGACCTAAGCTGTTCTGAATAAATATATCTGTAACGAGTTAGCTAGCTTAAGTATTTAGGTGTTATGGTGATATTAGATTAGATCTGTATGGGTTAATGAACAGAGTGTTTAAATAGGTAAATCACAAGCAGGTTACAGGTATAGCAGTATAGTATAGAACTAATCAGGTAGTCTAATCGCCTATACGGCAAACTACTTAAAATAGACAATAACTAAAGTTGTATATGTAGCTTGTTGTACACTCTTCATGTAATTACAAATAGTAGGGGCTATCAATAGATATCCTGTATGCAATTCTAATAAAATTTCTTCAGCAATATAAGCTGCCTTAATAACAAAAAAAAAAAATAAAAAAATACTAACTGTACCTTTATCTACTATAGCAATAGAAAAAAAAATTTGTTTGAATTTATTTTCATTAGCAATATCTACTTCATAAGTATTATTTTTTTCAATAAATTCTCAGGTACATTTTTTAGTAAACAAATTTTTATTTCTTTTTGCTGATCAATAAATTACTTATATTAATTTTTTTAATAATTATTATACTTAATAGCAAGTTGAGTTGTTTGCTATACAAATCTCTATATTTTACCATATTTAAATTTTTTATATACTATTATTATAAGTAAAATAATTTCTAACAGAAATAACTTTTTATCTACTAGTCTAATTTGAATGATACATATACTATTAGAATCAGCTCACTGAGATGAATCTAATGAGCAAAAGATCATTCAAATTTGATTATTAGATACCAAGATATAAAAGTTCTAAATTATGTAACCTTGAAAAAATACATATTTGTATAATAATCTACTTTGTTACTGTACTCAAAATCTACTAGTTTCACTAGATCTTGAATTTCTACTAGATATTTAGAATTTACAATAACTGATATTTCTTTTACAACTATTATATCTTTAATAAATAGTAGATATAGTATATCTTTTATATCTTTTAGTTATTTTATATATTAGTACTATTAATTTAACTATATTTAATATATATTATTATATAATAATATTTTTTATTATTTTATATCTAATTCTTGTATTATAACAATTTATATAAAAAGGCTGCTTTTCTGCTTTACTAAAATTTAGACAACAGACAAGACAGTTGTCTCAAATAAGTCAATTCTAAGAAAATGTCCTGATAAGTTCAGACAAGTTTCTTTCTGTTTTTTAATAAACAAATATAATATTAATATCTTTATATATTAATTATTATTCTTAATTGTCTCAAATATTCTTATAAACTTGTAAAGATACAATTAGTAGTATCTTTATATATTATTAATTATCTACTACTTCTTTCATCAAGTCTTATTTCAATTTCTTTAGTTAAATCTTTTTAGATACTATAAATATCTAAGCTGTATTATAATAGTCTTAGCTAGTTTCTAAAAATTCAATAAAAGATGAATTCCTAATATTGATATTTTAATAGTATTATGAGATAAGTTTTTATTATTTTTAAAAAAATATTATTGGAGATTAGTTCTTATCAATTTTTAGAAATGTAACTATGAGATAAGTTCTTATTACTTTTAGAAATTTTGATAAACAGAAAAACTTTCTTAAAAAGAAAATTCTTTAACAATTAATACTCAAACTTCAAATATCTATATCTCAACAACTACTAAACCAATTTTAGTAAAAAATAGCTTGTTTTGAAGCTAATAATCTAAGCTACAATTTTACTTAAAATATTAAAATAAATTGTATTGATAATTTATAGAGATATTACCTCTATACATAAATAAAACAGAAATTCAAAAAATAATTGTATTCAGTTCTTACTAAAAAAAGTCTATTAATTTTAATTTGATCAGTTTAAAATTTTTACAGCAGAATTTCAAATATTTAGTGTATTTTTGGTACTAAGCTTTATCTTAGTAAAAAAATCTCTATGGAACCTGTAATTCGTATTTAAAAATAGTTTTAGCAATTTGAAATATCTCTTTACAAATCTTTTTCTTCTTTAAGTTACATAATATAAGGTTGTGATAGTAATATCTTAGCATTCAGATTAAGATCTTAATGTTATTAGAATTCTACAAATCTTTTAAACAATATTCTCTTAATATACAAATTCTTTTGATTTAATAAAATTTTAAGTAAATACAAAATCTCAAAATTTTAATCAAAAATTACTCTTCATTATTACTAAATAATATTTTTATATTATTATATATATACTTCATATCTTATTTCTTTTAGATTACTATACCTATCTATAATAATTATAATGAATAATATTGATGAAATACAAGATCTCTATTATAATCTATAGTCTAATAAAGATTTTAATTAAAATAATCTACTATTTGTATCTGATACTCTGCTTATAAAAGATAAATTGCTAACTGAACAAGAAGCTTTATAATCTATATCTCTATAACATAATAATATAGAAGAATATATTTCAGATTAAGATTCTTAGAAAATTCTTAAAGAAACTGAAATAGTACTAGAATCTAAACAAGTTGCTAATTTTAATTTTCAAGATTTCTATAATGATGAAAATTTAAATTCAGTAACTAAGAAGAAGAAAAGACAAAGAAAATATTTAACTAATAATCTAATTGAAAGATACTTACTTCAGATTAGAAAACTATTATATCTTAGAGTTAGTGACTTAAGATTAAATAGAATTTTGTAGATTTTTGCTGATATCAAATTTCTACTATATCCTTTTTTATCTCAATTAATTAAAGATCTAAATAAAATATTTACAAAGCTATATTTTGCAAAGATCAAAAGTTTTTAAAATATACTTGTTAAACAAGTTATTAAACTATTAGAAACTTATCTTTAATATAATCAATTAGATTTTTAAACTTTTAAGCTATTGTATTTTAAATCTAATTTGAATACTATTATTATTTTTTTTTAATATTAAGATGAGGTTTTGCCTTTATCTTTATTAAAATTTGTATAAGTTTTCACAAGAGGTTTCTTAAAATTTACAAATTTGTTTACAAGAATTAAGACTCAGACTATAAATAGTAAACTATCTAATTTATCTGCAACTTAAATCTACTAGAGTAGTTAAAAACTCATCTAGATTTGAATATTTATGATAGTATTAGATAGATAACTATATTTAAACTATAAAGTAGACCAAATATTAATTTTGTGTTATACTAGTTCAAAAGAGGAATATTGATTATTTTGTTATATAGTTGGTCAAGTTAGCTACATAGATATATATATATATAGCCTATTTTGAAGTTACTTGAATATAGTAGATATGAGTGAGTAGATTTTTGAAATTAATTAGAAATATTATTTAAAGTTTTCTATTCAGCTAATTTAAAGCAGTAAAGCTTCCAAATTTGCTTATAGATATTATCTGAAAGTTGGAGAAAAAATTGGATAATAAGTTTAAAAGCTATTTTATATGTATCAGTATATATAGAGAGTAGTTCAATAAGTGAAAATAGTATAAATACTTAAAAAATAGTTTTAATTATTAGAATATTTTAAAAAGGTTGTTGGTATTAAAGAGATGAATGAGCAGTTAATTGGTTATATAGTTCTTAAATTATTTGAGTAGAAATATTAAGTGATAATTCTGTAAAGAAGTTTTGAATTATTTGGAGTATTAGAGTATGTATAGATTGGTTATTAGAACAAAAAAGCCAATGTTAAGAGTTTTCTTAGTTATTACAAAAGATGCAGTTATTATATATAAAGATGTTTAGATAGAGTTAATGAAGATATAATAATGTTAAGAGTTTATTTAATAAGTTTTTAATTTGAAAAGATTTTTAGTAACTAAGTTAAAAAGTAGTAAAGTTAGATGATCATTTTTAGTTATTATTAATAAAAAGCTATATAGTATTCTAGTTAATATATTAGAAGATATATGAGATAATTTGCATATACTTTCAGGAAAACTATAAGGTTATAATATGTAAATTGCAAATATTTTTAATTAGTTTCTATGTAGGTTGTTCAACAAGAAAGTTTTTAAACTATAATATATAGTGAGAATTATAAAGATTAGTATGATTGAATTGCAGAAAAGGTAATAGTAAATAGTGTTTAGCTAAATAATTAGTATTATTATTAAATAAGTTATTAGTATATGCTTATACTTTATGAAATTTAATGCTAAAATTAAAAGATTTAATGTAGTTAAGTAGAGTGATCCAAATAGGCCAATATTGTAATAAAGAGATTTTAAATAAGATAAGTAGTTTTTTTATAAGATTGTTGTATTTAAGAATAACAGATAAAGAGTCTGTATAAATTTGAATTTGACTATTTCAAGGACAAGTACTAATAGCTGATAGAATTGAAATTAGCTTAGCTTTATAAGAAGATAGCTAAAGTTAAATTTGTGCAGAGAATTTGTGAGAGATTTGGTTATTGCAAACTTGAACTCATCTTATACTCATAAAATATTGATTAGTGGAGATATCAATAATTAATTTATCAGTATAGAAAGCAAATTGTTTTTGGTTACAGTTTGTTTGATAGATTGCTTCAAGTTGTTGAATAGCTTTATTAGAGTTAAAGATCATAGTAATTGCAGATAAGATTATTTGTAAAGTTGGAAATGAAAGAATAATCGAAGAATTGTAAAATGTAATAGAATATAAAAGATCTAAATAATTTGAATTAAGTTTGAGTTTGTTAGAAGAGTCTGTATATATTTTCTAGTTAAGAAATTTAGTTGAGAAAGTAGCTGAAATTTCAAAAGTGCACGAGTTAGTAACTTTTTTTAAATTCAAGCTAAAGCCTTAACAAGATAAGTATATTAGGTTTGAGTAAGAATAAAGATTAATAGATTTAGAGTTAAGTTATTATATCTAGTGAGTAATTGATATTGTATTTCTTTCAGAATATAAGCATTATACTTTATCTATAACTACTATTGTTAAAGACAACAGATAAGTTATGAGCCAAGATTTGGCTTTTGTACTAAAGTATTCAATAGTATAGGCAAGTGAGTTATTTGTTAGTAGCTGAAATTGGTTTGAAATAATTTTTGTAAGAAGATTTTCTAAAATTACTATTTCTAAAGTTGTAAATTATTTAGAATTGCAATCTTTAGATAAGTAATTTAGTCTTAGAGAAATATGAATTCAGTTTAGAAAAATATGATTATCAGCAGAAGTTAATTGTTCAAGAAATAAGATTTGTTTAGTTCATAGTTAGTTTTTAAAAGAATTATAGAAATTATTGTATTAAAGAATTTTTTATAAGGGTATATAAGAGTCTGAAATAGTAGTAAGTTGTCTATTATTAATATTTATTAAAATAGGAATATTCAGATAATTAAAAAGTAAAATAATTTTAAAGTTTGTTGAATTTTTGTTAGAGCTATCAATTTGAGATTGTAGATATTATAAAATATTTATTGTGGACTACAAATTGTTTTGGAAATATTGTAATCTAATCTGAATAGTAATACCTAAAAGCTCTGTATTACTAAGTCTAATTAAAAAATTTAAGATATAGTATTGAAGTTGAATATTTCAAATATTTTTAATTCTATAAATATTATAATTGAGTAGAGTGCTATTAGGAGTTGTTGAAGCTAAGTTGGCTTTATGCTTGGCAATAGTAAGGTATGAGCTAAAAATTTTGTTGTATGTTATTTAATTGAGCATAATATTATGTATATAGTATTCTAGAATAGGTATAATCATAGTATTGATAATGTAGCTAACTTGTTTGTTAGTTATATGTTTTGTTTTAAGAATATTAATTAAGTTAAATATTTCATCAGTAATAAGTTTGGTTTGTTTAATTTGTTTACTATCCAAAGTAAACCAACAACTAAGAAATTTAAATAGTATACTAGATTGTTGTAGTTGTAAAGAGGAATTAATAAAGTCTAGTTGAGATGGTTTTTAGTATTTGTGATAAGAACTAATTTGTAAAGGTTAATTTGAATATCAGCTATTTGGAGAAGAATATTGCTGTTTGTGTTATTAATTCTAAATTTGTTTTAGAATTAGTAATCCAAAGAGTGTTATCCATATAAGCTAATATTAAAGATAATATAGTAAGCTTGTTATATTTGTTAGTAAGAATAGAGTCTTTGCAGACTGCAGATATAGTATAGTTTTAATAAGAAGTAGAGATCTTGTTTATAAGAGGGTCATAGTAGATATGCTATAGTAAAGAAGTAATTGTTTCTATCTAGTCAATACTATTATTTACATTATAGAGCTCAGTAAGTTCTAAATTTGTAATGATCTGTTTGTATAGTTAGTTAAAAGATTAGTTATAATATTGCATAATTGAATAGGAATTTGAATTTGTTCCAAGGCAAGTTTAAGAAAATCAAGATTAACAAAGTTATAAGCTTTACTCATATTCTGAGATAAGAGCTATAGCTCTTTTTTGTTGCAATATAAATCTTCAATTATATTGTTTAGTATATGAATAGGAGTATTTGTACTATTTTTTAGCAAAGCTATATAATTGTGTGAATTAAAAATTTTGTAAAAGGTAAAGATTGAGTCAAGTTATTAGAATTTTAGTATAAGTTTTTTGATGTGTTCAATAAGACTAATTAAATATATATTATTGAGATCTTCATTAAAAGTAGGTTTTTTAGAAATAGAAAAAATGCTACTGTTTTTTCATTATTTTAGAATTGCTTGTATTGTTAGGCATCAGTTAAGTAAAGCTGTAATTGCTTAAATTGTATATATGCCAGAATGCTTTATTATTTCATAGCTAATTCTAGAAGGTCTATAAGCTTTATTATTAGATAAGTTGCTAAGAGTTTCATAAACCTCTTCAGTATTAATTTCTGCTAATACAGAATTGTACTATTCAGGTCTAATCTTTAAAGAAGGTTTGTATTCATCATTCTAGTAAGAGTTAAAGATTGTTAAGTTAAGATTACTATTTGCAGTCTACTTATAGAAATATTGCTAAATAACTAATTTAATTTCAGAAGGTTTAGTTATAATTCTATTCTGTGTTTTAATATTGTTGAAGTGAACAGGTTCACTATATCAATCTAAAATATTATTAATTATTTTAGTAGATTTAGTTTGTAAAAAATTATATCTTTTGTTTATTGCTTAGTTAATATATTCTCTCATTTGATGAGTATTGTTAAAGTTACAAGCATTGTAAAAAGATTTTTAGCAGTCTTTAGCAATAGAAATCTAGTTTAGAATAGAGTTAGAGTAAGATAGCAGTAGAGGAATATTGAAGAAATATTGTGAATTAATATTGTAAATTGTTGTAAAAAAATCTAGATATGGAGTATTTAGGTTGTTTAAGTATTTTTTGTATATTTAATAGCTTCTCCTAAGAGTTTAAAGTCTAGATTTAACTCAGTTGCTTTAGAAGAGAAGGTATGATAGAAGTTTTTTGTAGTAAACTTTTTGTTAAGAATTTTTGAAAGAGCTGCTTGGATGATACTAGTTTGGATTTTATGCTAAGTAGTTTCTAATGATTCTGTTGTTTGTATAGAAGATAAAGTATTATTAGTTAGTAAATTAGAACTTGTTTGCTCAGCAAATTCTTCCTAAAGTTCAGTAGTTATTCCTTTGTAGTTAAAGATTTTTCATTTAGTATTACTTTGTTTCTAAGTTTTCTAGAAAAGCAAAAAGAAAAGACTATTTAGAAACAAGAATTTTGTGATCACTATTAGTTATAGCAAGAGAATCTTTATAGAAAAAGTCTGTTAGAAATTGTATAGTTAGGAGATATACTTAAATATAATCAATTCTACTACTATATCTACTACTTTACCAAATATTTTGTATACTAGCAGTATGGTCAGCTAAGTTAAATATATTAATACTATATAGATATGAGAGTAAGCTAGTTTTAGATGAAGTATTAGATATGAAAGTTGTAGAAACATTAAAGTCTTCTAGTATAAAGAAAGAAGGTTTAAGCTAAGAGCTTGTTAAGTCTATTGTATTACTTTTTTCTGAGCAAAGTCTTGATAAGATTTGTTAGAAGTTAATAGATAAACAGATATAAATATTATTATTATTTAGTATTATTATATATTATTTGTATATTAGTTAGCAAAGTTATATAATTTATTAGATATTATATTTATTATAGTTATATAGTTATTAGATATTATATTTTAGTTTTTCTTAATTAAGCCTAGTATTTATAGTTAACTAGAATAGATTTAAGTAAGGTTAAAGCTCTTATCACTTTATATTAATTTATTATTTTTGTTAAAATTTATCAGTTTGTTACTTTTGAGTAAAAGTAAACTGATAGTAAAAATATCTCTACTCTTTGCAATTAGATATTAAATAAAATAACTTGTAGTTTGTTATTTATAGACAAAAGTAACTAAAAATTAGATATTTTATTTTATAGAAAAATATTAGAATTGGAATAGCTATAAGTCTTTTAAATAAGCCTGAAAATAGTATATAAATAATTGTTAAGCATACTAGAAAGAATTTAAAAACTTTGACTTGAAATTAGTTCTCATTATATTTAAAAACTTTGACTTGAGATTAGTTCTTATCATATTTAGAAACTTTAACTTGAGATTAGTTTTTGTCATTCTTAAAAATATAATATTATTTTGAAAAATCTGTAGGTTATGTATATAGCTTAATACTAATGAGTTAATAAGTACTATATATGATAAAAACTTTGAGCAATTAGAATATAGTATATGTCTTCATACCACTATACTTATTCTTATAATAACATTAATATTTTTGAATTTGAATACTATTATTGCAATCAATTAAATCTTAAATTTAAAAGATATTTTTAAATTCATTATTAAAATTAATTCAGTTTAAGCTGATAGTGTTTTAACAAAAGATATTACAACTTATTAAATACTATATTAGAATTATAAATCAATTTGGAATAGCACAATATTGAATAAAGAAATTATTTTGAATATTTTGTTAAGAAGCTTTTTAATTTAAAAATCTATAACTATAATTTAGAAGTTATTACCATATTGATATCTTATTAGAAAATACTTTTACAACAATATTGATAATATTTTTATATTCTCTTTATTACTTTATTATTTATTACTTCTTGATATGATATTAATTAAAGCTAGGAAGATACAATTATATATTCTTTGATTACTAGAGCTAGAAAAGTTCAACTATATACTCTTTAGTTAAGATATCATTTATTTATTTATTTTTATTAGACATTTTTTATTTTTTTAAATAATATTATTTATTATTTAAGATATTTATATTATTATATACAGTAGAATAATAAATTTAAATTTTATTTAAAATTTTAATTTCTACCTTTAAAAAAACCAAAACTAACTCTTCTATTACTACTATTACTACTACTTCTACTATTAATATTACTTTTTCTTAACTCTATCTGAAACTTCAAATCTGCAACTCAAGCTCTCAACTAATTTCTTTTTTCTAACAATCTTTTATATTCTGCATCCTTTATCTAATTCTTCTATATATTCTCTACAATAGTTTCTTGTTACACTTTTACTCTTTTTTTTAACTGATAAACTTGATAATATAAACTATTTACTTCTTATATCAATCTAATAATTTTTAGACTAGAGTTTAAAATATATTATCATTATTAAAAATAATATATTATTAATAAATACCTTCTAATTCAAGCTAAAACTCTTTCCCACACATCAATTTTATATATAAAAAATAAAAATATAGAAAGAGTATTCTTTGTAACCTAAATACGTCTAAGTAAATAAATAAATCTCTAAAGCTATACATATACATATATAGCTATAGACTCTATGCTCCTGTAGAGAGACAAAACATAGTTCAAAATAAAAAGAAAAAGTGACAACTCAAGCAACAACAAAGAAAACCAAACAACCCCTATAGAGGGGCCTCAAACCCCTATGGAACCAGACTACTCTGCTAAAGCCACATCATCTACTACTCTCCAAGGAAAAGTACTCCAAACAAAACCCCAGGAGACCATATTAAGTAGTGGCTCTTCAGTTCACACTACTACTAAAAAATGTCGCAGAACTCTATCCTCTATAGATAATAATTCAATATACCCAAAAAGTGGGCAAATTGGTTTACTCCCACTAAAAACAACAATAGGATCATCTGATCAAGGCGTGGGAATATTTAACACAAATCAAATGGACACAGATCATGCTGTAGGAAATAATACTGAACCAGAACAAAACAAAGAAGTAACCAAACCTAAAAGGGAAATAGATCTTGTTCATGCAGAATCTAGCTCCACAAGGGATCTAGCTAATACCCGAGCTAAAATACCTGATAAAAAAGGAAAAGCAGTTGAACAAAGAAGTAGTGAACTAACAACGATGGATATAGAAACTACTAGCAACTACTCACAATCAACAGTAGAACAGGATACATACAACACTACAACATATACTAGATCCTATAGCCAAACCCTCAAACTGGGCCTACAAGATAAAATATTCAATATAGAAGATATGGATATAACATATATTTGGGTTAACAAAGTACAAAATAATATCAACGACACAATTAAACAAAACTTCGACTAGCAACTATGGAATAACGACAACATTCTCGATGCACTAAAATCACCTGATAGTCTCCAAGAATTTATCAGCCATAAAATTAGCACTACCCCAACTAGAAGAAGTATCCCACCAGCAATACAATCAAAATTCCAATACCAGGATACTACTTTCTTCCTAACATTCAC
>CAJVPM010000457.1:0-17190 GCA_910592325.1 Scutellospora calospora
TCAAGAAAGATGAAATACCTAAAGAACTTAAAAAAGTACCTAAAAAGGGTAAAAGCTTTTTCGGTGGTATTTATGAAACAGCTGTTAAACTTGGTGATCAGATTGAAGATGCACTTACATTCAATAAAGAAGATCATGACGATCATGAAAAAGCGGAAGCTCTTGTTATTGTTGAAGAATCAGCCTCTCCTGAAAAATGTGAAGAAATTATTTCAAACCAAAAGGATGACGGTTGCATCGAATTAAATGATTCAGTTTGTAATGAATTAGACGCTCCTAAAGAAGAAGTCATTACAACAATTCAGGAGAAAATTACTAATGATAAACTTAAATCACCATCAATTCTTTCAACTGCTATTAATTTATCATATCTTAAAAATGCTGCATCTCAATATGAAGATCAATGGAGAGATAAATATAATAAAGCTCGTGAATATCTCTCAAAACAAATTGGAGATGCTAATGCAGAAAAAGAACTTATAGAATGTGCAGATAATTATGTAGTTGAAAATTGTACAAAGAAGGTGATTAAAGATAAAAAGAGAAATGCAGTAGTTACAATTCAAGACTCGACCACTCCCGAAAAATGCGAAGATGCAGTATCTAATCAAAAGGACGATGGATCCTTTGAAATCAGCGAGACTATCTGTAATGAATTAGATATTCCCGCTACAAATGTAGTAACTACGGTAAAAAAATCCACAAAAAATAAAAAACTTAAATCTCCAGAATGCGAACCATGGTGGAAAACAGCACTTACTATTAGTTATCTTAAAGTCGCCGCACCAAAACATGAAAATCTATGGAAAGATAAATATAACAAAGCTTGCGAATACCTTTCTAAACAAATTGGAGACGCTGATGCCGAAAAAGAAATTTTAGATTGCACCGACAAGTTTGTTGTTGATAATATTACTAAAAAGGTTGAAGATGATCATAAGAAAACCGCTGCAATTGCCATTATTCAAGAATCAGCTTCCCCTGAAAAATCCAGAGAAATTGTATCTAATCAAAAAGATGATGGCTGTATTGAATTGGATGATTCAGTATGCAATGAATTAGATGTTCCTAAAGAAGAAATAATTACTACTATCAAAGAGAAAGTCACTAATCCAAAACTTAAATTGCCCGAATTTTCGTCAGCTCTTGCAACTGCTATCAATCTTTCGTATCTTAAGAATGTTGCGTCTCAACATAAAGGCGAATGGGAAGATAAATATAATAAAGCTCGTGAATATCTTTCTAAGCAAATTGGGGATAAGGACGCTGAAGAAGAATTAATAAAATGTGCTGATAATTATGTAGTTGATAAAGCAACAAATAAAATAATCGAAGAACATAAAGAAGAAGTGATTACTCTCAAGAAAGATGAAATACCTAAAGAACTTAAAAAAGTACCTAAAAAGGGTAAAAGCTTTTTCGGTGGTATTTATGAAGCAGCTGTTAAACTTGGTGATCAGATTGAAAATGCAATTACATTCTATAAAGAAGATCATGACGATCATGAAAAAGCGGAAGCTCTTGTTATCGTTGAAGAATCAGCCTCTCCCGAAAAATGTAAAGAAATTATTTCAAACCAAAAGGATGACGGTTGCATCGAATTAAATGATTCAGTTTGTAATGAATTAGATGCTCCTAAAGAAGAAGTCATTACAACATTTCAAGAGAAAATTACTAATGATAAACTTAAATCACCATCAATTCTTTCAACTGCTATTAATCTATCATATCTTAAAAATGCTGCCTCTCAACATGAAGATCAATGGAGAGATAAATACAATAAAGCTCGTGAATATCTCTCAAAACAAATTGGAGATGCTAATGCAGAAAAAGAACTTATAGAATGTGCAGATAATTATGTAGTTGAAAATTGTACAAAGAAGGTGATTAAAGATAAAAAGAGAAATGCAGTAGTTACAATTCAAGACTCGACCACTCCCGAAAAATGCGAAGATGTGGTATCTAATCAAAATGATGATGGATCTTTCGAAGTCCCTGAAACTGTATGTAAAGAATTAGATGTCCCCGTTACAGAAGTAGTAACTACAGTAACAGAATGCACAGAAAATGAGAAACTTAAATCACCAGAATGCGAACCATGGTGGAAAACTGCACTTACTATTAGTTACCTCAAAGTCGCTGCACCAAAACATGAAAATCAATGGAAAGATAAATATAATAAAGCTCTCGAATATCTTTCTAAACAAATCGGAGACGCTAATGCTGAAAAAGAATTATTAGAATGTACTGATAAATATGTTGTTGATAATATTACTAAAAAGGTTGAAGATGATCATAAGAAAGCCGCTGCAATTGCCATTATTCAAGAATCAGCTTCTCCTGAGAAATCTAGAGAAATTATATCTAATCAAAAAGAAGATGGCAGCATTGAATTGGATGACTCCGTTTGCAATGAATTAGACGTTCCCAAAGAGACAATAATTACTACAATTAAAAAGAACATTACTAATGCAAAACTTCAATTGCCCGAATTTTCACCAAGCCTTGCAACTGCTATTAATCTTTCTTATCTTAAAAACGCCGCACCTCAACATAAAGGTGAATGGGAAGATAAATATAATAAAGCCCGTGAATATCTTTCTAAGCAAATTGGAGACAAAGACGCCGAAGAAGAACTGTTAGAATGTACTGATAAATATGTAGTTTATAAAATAACAAATAAAGTAATTGAGGAACAGAAAAAGGATGTTATAGCTCAAAAAGAAGATGAAATACCGAAAGAACTTAAAGCAACTAAACCTAGAAAGGGTAAAAGCTTTTTCGGTGGCATTTATGATGATGAATCTGAAAAAAAGAAAGAACCTGAAACACCAAAAACCACAAAACCTAAAGGAAAAAGCCACTTTGGCGGTGTTTATAAAGACCCTGAACCTGAAAAAGATATTGAAAGCAGTCCTGAAGAAATAATTCAAACGCCAAAAAGCGCAAAACATAAAAGCCATTTCGGCGGTGTTTATAAAGAACCGGAACCTGAAAAAAATACTGAAGGAAGCGTTTTTGACGAAGAACCAGAACTTCAAGAAGGAAACATTCCTTCAAAATCTAAAGATAGAAGTATTCCTCCAGAACCGAAAGAAAGCATTCTTAAAGAAGAACCGGAACCTAAAGACAGAGGTATTCCTGAAGAAGAACCGGTTGCTGAACATTACGAAACGGCTCGCTCTCTTATTCTCGATAGACATATCGAAGATATTATTTCAGATGACAAAGAACCAGATCAATCGGAAAAAGTCATCATCACTCAAACATCTATTACTCCTGAAATCTGCAAAGCTATTACTTCCACAGCAGGTGATGATGGTCGTATTGAATTAAATGAAACAATATGCAAGGAATTAGATCTTCCAAAAGAAGAAATTATTACCACGATTCAAAAGAACATTACAAATAGCAAACTTAAATTACCTAATTTTCCATCAATCCTTGCAACCGCTCTTAACCTATCATATCTTAAAAATGCTGCACCTCAACATAAAGGTGAATGGGATGATAAATATAATAAAGCCCGTGAATATATCACAAATCAAATAGGAGATGCCGATGCAGAGAAAGAACTGTTAGAATTTACAGATAATTACGTAATTGACAATTGCGCTAAAAAAGCCATTAAAGATAAAAAGAGGTCTGCAATTGTACATCTCCAAACATCAACGACTCCCGACAAATATAAAACTGCCTTATCTAATCAAAAAGATGATGGATCCCTTGAATTAAATGAGACTATTAGTGAAGAATTGGATGTCCCTAAAGAAGATATTGTGACTACACTCAAATCGAGTACTACTAACGAGAAACTCCAATCTCCAGAATCAGATTCTTGGTGGAAAACAGCACTTATAATTAGTTACCTACAAGTTGCCGCACCTCATTATGAAGATCAATGGAAAGACAAATATATCAAAGCCCGAGAATATCTGTCTAAACAAATTGATGATAAGGATATTGAAAATGAATTATTGAAGTGTACTAATAAATATGTGGTTGATCGAGCTAATGAGAAAGCTATTCGTTATAATATTCAAGAAAACGTTTACGTTACTAGACTTGATTTCACTGATGAAACCCTTCAGGCAGTTCACGAAGGTTTACGTTCCTCTGTCAATGACGAAACTGCTCGCGTAATTTGTGGTGCACAGCAAGATGACGGTTCCTTTACTTTACATTCTCAAATAACCAACCATCTTGGTATAGAACCAGTTGACGCTATTAAATCCCTTAAGCGTTTCGTTGGTAATCCTCGACTGAGAGGATGTGATGATTCTATTTGGTGCACAGCTTTTACAATCTATTACATTGAAGTTGTATTATTAAACTACGAAAATGAATGTCGCGATGCCAAGGATCGTGCCAGAAAATGGCTATCTGAACAGATCAATGACGCAAAACTCGAGAAAGAATTATTTTCTGCGTGTAAACAATTCTTAATTGAACAAGGTTGCCGTTGTATTTATTCAATTAAAGCGGATCCAAAAAATTACGAGATTCTTAAACTTAACGTAGACGACGAAACTCGTAAAATATTTTTAGATACCATACGCACTTATGGTACAGCAGATATTGCTCAGTCACTTTGCTCTGCTCAAGAAAACAATGGCTCATTTTCCCTAAATACTTTGAACACATCACAACTATTAATTCCTTGTGATGTTGAATCTCTTAAACGTTATGTTGGTAGTCTAAAACTTAGAACTTGTGCTGATTCAATTTGGCATACAGCTTTTATTATTTATTACCTTAAATTTGTTTTGGCGGACCATGAAGAAGAATGGCGCAGTGCTTATGATCGTGCCAGTGCCTGGATAACTGAGCAAATTGATGATGCTGAAGCAGAAAAGGAATTATACTCGGCTTGCGAGCAATACTTAATTCAATTAGGTATTGAGTTTATTAACAATCAAGGTGGAATAAAAAATGTGACCGAAGAAGAGGTCAATGTTGTTGTTATTCAAGTTAGCGATGAAACACGTGAAGCCATTCACAAAAGTCTTCGTGATGATGTCACAGCGGAAGTTGCTCAGACAATTTGCAACTCTCAAGCAGATGATGGCTCATTCACTCTACACCGGTCAATTTCTGACCATCTTAAAATCCATTCAATTGACAATGCTGTTGATACTCTCAAGAGTTTTGTAGGTAGCACATTATTGAGAAGTTGTGATTCTCCTATTTGGTGTACAGCTCTTACAATCAAATATTTAAGAATTGTGTTGGCTGACTACGAACAAGAATGGCGGCCTGCGTGTGAACGTGCGGAAGCATGGATTAGTAAACAATGCAAAACCCCTGAAGAAGAAGAAGAATTATATTCAGCATGCGATCAATTCATAATCAAACAAGGCATCGATATCCTTAATGAAAAAAATAAACAACCACGTCTTTCTAAGAGACGATCAGTAGTTAAAGGCGAGACTATTCAAGTCATTACACTTGTGGCAGATGAAGAAACTAAAAAAGCTGTGTATGAGTTCCTTCGTTCTCAAACTAGTCCAGACTATCCACGTACTCTTACCTCTTCTCAAGAAAATGATGGATCATTCGCACTTCATACTTTAATCTCAGAACATCTTCAGATTCCAGCAGTATATGTTGGTGAACCTATTAAACGTTATGTTCGCAGCCCTCGTTTAAGAGGGTGTGATGCCTCCGTTTGGAATACAGCATTTACGATCACATACCTTAATATAGTGTTAAATAATTGTGAACCTGAGTGGAAACCTGCACACGAACGTGCCACAAATTGGGTGACTAACCAAATAAATGATTCCGAATTAGAGAAAGAATTATTCTCAGCGTGTGAGCAATACTTGCTTGAACTAGGCTTTGATCTTCTTAATAATGCCAACGAGGCTCAAACATCCAAGTCTGTAGATATAATACAAGATAAGAAAAATGAACAAGTATGCTTGATATAGTATTATAACATTTTATTTTATAACATTTTATTTTTAACCTAATATTTTTAACTAAAAAAGGCAATTACCCAGAATTATACATATGGTAAAATGAGCAAATGATAGTAATAAATGGTTATAAATGGCCTTATTATTTTTAAATTAAAATTTTTTTTTTATCCTCAAAAAAAAAAAATACTCGATTAAAAAAAAAATAGATTCCAGTTTAACCGTACCTGGTAAATTAAAATATATCTCTAATCACAACAAACTTGCCAATAATCAAATATATTATTTGCATATTTTATAGATTTCCAAACTGAAATAAATCTAATACAAGACAAGAAAAATGAACAAGTATGCTTGATATTATATTTTATTTTAAACATATATTTTAATAAACTATTTTTTACCAAATTATTACCAAAAGTTATTTGAAGAAGGTATTGTTTGTCAGTTCATCATTTACAAGAAGTGATCTGGTTGTTTCTAATTTATCACTCAAATTGACCAAATCTTTAGGCTTGAACTCTGTTGAAAAAGCAAAAAAACATTTCTCATCTTACTCACCAAGAATTGCTCAATTGGATGCTAATGTTTGGAGTACTGCTATTTCGATTTGGTATCTTCGATATGTATTAGTTGATTTCCGAAGTGAATGGGTAGAATCACACCAAAAAGCGTATAATTGGCTTTGTCAACAAGTGAAAGGTGATGATGTGCGGGAAGAACTTCTTGAGGCTGCTAGAATATTTGTTGTTAAAAGATTTGAGGTTGATCAGGGTGCTATACAAGAAGACGAAACTTTCAAGGAAATTCAGTATGGTCGAAGAGCTAATTTTGTAGATGAAGAACCTCAGGAAATAGAGGAATTTGTCTCTAATGATGAGGTTGTTGGAATAGTTAAAATCGGTGTTAAGTGTGCTAAAGATCTTAGAAAATCTGATAATTGGTTTACCTTTTCTAATCCGGATCCGTACATTCGCATTTTTAATGCTGCCGGAAATGAAATGGTTCGCACTAGTGTTAACTATAGAACTGCTAATCCAGTTTGGAATGAAATTTATTTTGTTGCAATTCGTGGTCCAGGAGAAAAAATTTCATTTGAAATTTTTGATGAAAATCGTTTTATAGCGGATAAATCTCTTGGTACCTACGTATTGGACACTAGCGTTTTAGTTCAAAGTGATGAAGAACCTAAACTTATGGATGAGTGGGTCTCACTTCAAATTGGTAATAAGCCAGTTAAAGGAAAATTAAACTTACAATATCAATTTTTCCCTACCTCCTTCACCGAAGGCGATGATTTTGTTTTTACTGGAGAATCCATTAAACCCCAACATTTGTATATTCTTATCAGCTGGCGTAACACAAATAGATCTTTTGAATTTTCTGATAAATTGGCGCGTTTCTTTAATTATAGATCATGTGACGAATTGAAAGAAAGTTTCACAAAGCATGTATCTTCAGACAAAGACCTTTTAAATTATGACTTGACGATATGGTCTACAGCTCTTACGATTACATATTTCAAAGGTTTGTGTTGGGAATATTATGATGAATGGAGACATATTATCGAGGATAGTGAAGCGTGGGTCAGTAGAGAAATTAACAACGTTGAAATCGAAGATCGATTATACGATTTATGTAGAAAGTTCTTTATTGCTCATTTCAAAATTAACATTCAAAAACTTGATAAAGCTCAATTGGAAATTATAACTCCAGGTAAAATTACGCATCTATCTATAATGTTGGTTTTTTTAATTTTTAATGAAAATGGGTTATTTGACATTTCTATTATTATTATTATCGTTTTTTAGTAAAACACACAATTATTACACGAAAGTTTATCACCATTCGTTATATTCGTACGCTTATTAACCATCAAAATGAAGATGGTTGTATTGTTCTAAATGAAAAGGTCGCTGATTACTATGGTTTCAAAAGTGTCAAAGTATTTCTAAAACATTTGAAAAAATACTTTAAAACAGAGCGTGTAACCAAAATTCATTATAACGTTTGGGTTACTGCATGCACTATTTGGTATCTACGTTTAGTTGCTGTTGATCATCGACTTGAATGGATTTCTAATTATGAAAAGTTATCTGAATGGTTAACAAAACAATGTAACGGAGATACTGAACTTGAGAATGAAATCATGAGATGTGCTAGGGATTTTATTGTTTCAAGATATGAAGTTGATAAAGATGCTATTGAAGCTGATAATAGCTTTATTACAGCTGTTAAGACTAAAGATGTAGCTAGGAAAGAAGAAGAAAACGAAACAAAGAGACGAGAAAAAAGTATGTTTACCATTTTAAATAATCTTTATTTTTAAATTCCACAGTTATGTTTTTTGAATATATTTTTTTTTATCCTGAATTTAGGACGCAACAGACGGAAGAACATTTCTTTATCCGGTAATATTGTTAGCCGAGAAACTACTAATGATAAAACTGTTAAAGATTTCATAACTTGTTGTACAAAGAAAGATCATTATCAACTTGACGACAATATTGCCCAACATCTTGGATTCCTAAATAAAGAGTCCCTAGAAGCAGCATTACGAATTCATTTTCTTTCTGAGGACGTATCGAAACTTCATAGTGATATTTTAATCACTGCAATATCGATATGGTATCTCCGTTTGGTAGCTGTCGATCATCGTGATCAGTGGTCTACCGATTGCGATACATTATATAAATGGATAAGTTCACAAATTAAAAATCCTCATATCGAACGAAAGCTTTATGGATCTTCCAAGATCTTTGTGATTAATCAATACAAGATTAACGATGATGTTCTTGAATTAGATGCTCCATACCAAGGTATTTAATTCAGATCTTATTTATGTTCATAAAATATCAAAGTTATTGCGTTATACTTATTGTTTACATTGTTGGGTTATAAGATTATTTAGATAGTTCTACGGATTTCGAAAGTGCCAAAACTATCAAAGACGAAGACTTAATTATTGAACCCATAAAAAAAGAAGAACTTAAAAAAGAACCCAAAAAAAGTCTTTTCGGTGCGGTTTATAAAGCAACTGCCAAACTTGGTGATAAGATTGAGGATGCCCTTACATTTAATAAAGACGACCATGAAGATCACGAAAAAGCAGAAGCTTTTATTGTCGTTGAGGAATCAGTCACTCCTGAAAAATGCAAAAGAATTATTTCAGCCAAAAAAGATAATGATAGTATTGAATTAAATGATTCAATTTGTAATGAATTAGATGTTCCTAAAGAAGATGTCATTAAAATAATTCAGAAGAAAATTACTAATAATAAGCTTAAAACACCTGAGTTATCAAAAAGCCTTGCAACCGCCATTAATATTTCATATCTTCAGAAAGCTGCTTCTAAACATAAAGATGAATGGGAAGATAAATATAATAAAGCCCGTGAATATCTTTCTAATCAAATTGGAGACAAAGCCGCCGAAGAAGAATTAATAGAATGTGCTGATAATTATGTAGTTGATAACGTAACAAATAAAGTAATTGAGGAACAGAAAGAGGATGTGATTGCCATTAAGGAGGATGAAATACCAAAAGAACTGAAAAAAGAACCTGAAAAAGAACCTAAAAAAGATCATAAAAGCTTTTTCGGTGGTATTTATGAAAGAGCTACTAAACTTGGTGATCAGATTGAAAATGCACTTACATTTAATAAAGAAGATCATGACGATCATGAAAAAGCAGAAGCTCTTATTATCGTTGAAGAATCAGCCACTCCTGAAAAATGTAAAGAAATTATTTCAGACCAAAAGGATGATGGTTGCATTGAATTAAGTGATTCAGTTTGTAATGAATTAGATGCTCCTAAAGAAGAAGTCATTACAACAATTCAAAAGAAAATTTCTAATATTAAACTTAAATCACCCGAGCTTTCATAAAGTCTTGCAACTGCTATTAATTTATCATATCGTAAAAAAGCTGCGTCTCAATATAAAGGTGAATGGGAAGATAAATATAATAAAGCCCGTGAATATCTCTCAAAACAAATAGGCGATGATGAGGCGGAAAAAGAACTAATAGAATGTGCAGATAATTATGTAGTTGAAAATTGTATAAAGAAGGTGATTAAGGATAAAAAGAGAAATTCAGTTGTTACAATTCAAGACTTAACCACTCCCGAAAAATGCGAAGATGCAATAACTAATCAAAAGGACGATGGATCTTTTGAAATCAGCGAGACTATTTGTAATGAATTAGATATTCCCGCTATAGATGTAGTAACTAAAGTAAAAAAATGCACAAATAATAAGAAATTAAAGTCACCAGAATGCGAACCATGGTGGAAAACAGAACTTACAATTAGTTACCTTAAAGTTGCCGCACCAAAACATGAAAATCTATGGAAAGATAAATATAACAAGGCTTGCGAATATCTTTCTAAACAAATTGGAGACGCTAATGCCGAAAAAGAAATATTAGATTGCACCGACAAATATGTTGTTGATAATATTACTAAAAAGGTTGAAAAAGATCATAAGAAAAATGTTGCAATTACTATCATTCAAGAATCGGCTTCTCCTGAGAAATCTAGAGAAATTGTATCTAAACAAAAAGAAGATGGCAGCATTGAATTGGATGACTCTGTTTGCAATGAATTAAACGCTCCCAAAGAAGAAATAATTACTACAGTTAAAAAGAACATTACTAATATAAAACTTCAATTACCCGATCTTTCATCAAGTCTTGCAACTGCCATTAACCTTTCGTATCTCAAGAATGCTGCGTCTCAACATAAAGGTGAATGGGAAGATAAATATAATAAAGCCCGTGAATATCTTTCTAAGCAAATTGGGGATAAAGATGCCGAAGAAGAACTATTAGAATGTACCGATAAATATGTAGTTGATAACGTTACAAATAAAGTAATTGAGGAACAGAAAAAAGAGGTGATTGCCCTTAAGAAAGACGAAGTACCGGAAGAACTTAAATCTAAGAAAGGTAAAAGCTTTTTCGGTGGCATTTATGAAGCAGCTGCTAAGCTTGGTGATCAGATAGAAGATGCTATTACATTTAATAAAGATGACCATGATGATCATGAGAAAGCAGAAGCTCTTATTATAGTTGAAGAATCAGCCACTCCTGAAAAATGTAAAGAAATTATTTCAGATCAAAAGGAAGACGGTTGCATTGAATTGAGTGATTCAGTTTGTGATGAGTTAGATACACCTAAAGAAGAGATCATTACAACAATTCAAGAGAAAATTACTAATGATAAACTTAAATCACCATCAATTCTTTCAACTGCTATTAATCTATCATATCTTAAGAAAGCTGCGTCTAAACATAAAGGTGAATGGATAGATAAATATAATAAAGCTCGTGAATATCTCTCGAAACAAATAGACGATGCTGATGCAGAAAAGGAACTTTTAGAATGTGCAGACGATTACGTAATCGAGAATTGTACAAAGAAAGTTATTAAAAACAAAAAGAGAAATTCAATCGTTATCGCTCAAAACAATACCACTCCCGAAAAATGCGAAGATGTGGTATCTAATCAAAAGAACGATGGATCTTTCGAAGTCAGCGAAACTATATGTAAGGAATTGGATGTCCCCGTTACAGAAGTAGTAACTACAGTAACAGAATGCACAGAAAGTGAGAAACTTAAATCACCAGAATGCGAACCATGGTGGAAAACTGCACTTACAGTTAGCTACCTCAAAGTCGCTGCACCAAAACATGAAAATCAATGGAAAGATAAATATAATGCAGCCCTCAAATATCTTTCTAAACAAATCGGAGACGCTAATGCCGAAAAAGAAATATTAGATTGCACGGATAAATATATTATTGATAATATTACTAAAAAGGTTGAAAAAGATCATAAGAAAAATGCTGCAATTACTATTATTCAAGAATCAGCTTCTCCTGAGAAATCTAGAGAAATTGTATCTAATCAAAAAGAAGATGGCAGCATTGAATTGGATGACTCCGTTTGTAATGAATTAGATGCTCCCAAAGAAGAAATAATTACTACAATTACAAAGAACATTACTAATGCAAAACTTAAATTGCCCGAATTGTCATCAAGTCTTGCAACTGCCATTAATCTTTCTTATCTCAAGAACGCTGCATCTCAACATAAAGATGAATGGGAAGATAAATATAATAAAGCCCGTGAATATCTTTCTAATCAAATTGGAGACAAAGCCGCCGAAGAAGAATTAATAGAATGTGCTGATAATTATGTAGTTGATAACGTAACAAATAAAGTAATTGAGGAACAGAAAGAGGATGTGATTGCCATTAAGGAGGATGAAATACCAAAAGAACTGAAAAAAGAACCTGAAAAAGAACCTAAAAAAGATCATAAAAGCTTTTTCGGTGGTATTTATGAAAGAGCTACTAAACTTGGTGATCAGATTGAAAATGCACTTACATTTAATAAAGAAGATCATGACGATCATGAAAAAGCAGAAGCTCTTATTATCGTTGAAGAATCAGCCACTCCTGAAAAATGTAAAGAAATTATTTCAGACCAAAAGGATGATGGTTGCATTGAATTAAGTGATTCAGTTTGTAATGAATTAGATGCTCCTAAAGAAGAAGTCATTACAACAATTCAAAAGAAAATTTCTAATATTAAACTTAAATCACCCGAGCTTTCATAAAGTCTTGCAACTGCTATTAATTTATCATATCGTAAAAAAGCTGCGTCTCAATATAAAGGTGAATGGGAAGATAAATATAATAAAGCCCGTGAATATCTCTCAAAACAAATAGGCGATGATGAGGCGGAAAAAGAACTAATAGAATGTGCAGATAATTATGTAGTTGAAAATTGTATAAAGAAGGTGATTAAGGATAAAAAGAGAAATTCAGTTGTTACAATTCAAGACTTAACCACTCCCGAAAAATGCGAAGATGCAATAACTAATCAAAAGGACGATGGATCTTTTGAAATCAGCGAGACTATTTGTAATGAATTAGATATTCCCGCTATAGATGTAGTAACTAAAGTAAAAAAATGCACAAATAATAAGAAATTAAAGTCACCAGAATGCGAACCATGGTGGAAAACAGAACTTACAATTAGTTACCTTAAAGTTGCCGCACCAAAACATGAAAATCTATGGAAAGATAAATATAACAAGGCTTGCGAATATCTTTCTAAACAAATTGGAGACGCTAATGCCGAAAAAGAAATATTAGATTGCACCGACAAATATGTTGTTGATAATATTACTAAAAAGGTTGAAAAAGATCATAAGAAAAATGCTGCAATTACTATTATTCAAGAATCGGCTTCTCCTGAGAAATCTAGAGAAATTGTATCTGAACAAAAAGAAGATGGCAGCATTGAATTGGATGACTCCGTTTGCAATGAATTAGACGCTCCCAAAGAAACAATAATTACTACGATTATTTCATCAGTCAATGAGAAAAATTGTGATGTTGATAAAACTAATATAGGTAACTATCATATATAATTGTTCTGAAATAAGTAATAAAAAAGCGTGACATTTTGCTTTATAAATATTAAATAGATAAAAGATACGTGACTCAAAAATATAACTTTACACCCGAAGGTAATAGTTTATTTATTTATTATTATACTAGTATTTTAATTATTGTTTTTAACAATTTATCTTTTATTTGTTTAGATTTGTTAAAGTTAATAAACAAATAATATGATTCAATATTCCGCACTTATTATGAAAATAAAGGTACTTAAAAAGTTCATTATCAGAGTCTCGTTAAAATTATCTAATTGTTGTTTTTATGAAACCTTACAAATTATAATTTGTTATTTAAAATTTTTACAACATTTAAAAATATCTATCAATTATTTTTATATATTTTAATGAATAATTTCCTTATTATTTTTAATATAGAAATGTTATTTATTTAAATCTAAATAATTTTATTTCTCTGGAATAATAAAATATCCCTAATAATCTCTCTAAAAAAATTACGTACAGTACCGGTAACTGAGTTTATACAGTATTTACCCAAAGTCTATTAAAATCAAAGCCTATGCTCTTCACTTAGTATTAACAAAAAGTACGTTGACAACATTTGGATATGGACTTTGGCCTATCGATCAAAGATGCAGTATAAGCCATAACAGTTTATATGTTATAGGTCATTTTGGAATTCATGTTAATTCTAAATTGACATAAGTTATTTTGGAATCATAATTTGACATATGTTATCAGTATATCATGATGCCGATTGAAAAAAAAATAAAAATAAATAAAAATAAAAGAAAGCGAAAGTCATAACAAATTTTATTTTAATATTTTTTTTCAGCGTTACATGTTAGTACAGTTATTCTTTTTAATAGTTTCCGCAATATTACAGATTCAAATCATAATAAAATTTAAATTTTATCTATGGCAATATTGTAATAAAATAATTCTAATAACAAAATAATGTTATAGTTCATATTAATAATTATTACATTCGCCTCGTAATACACAGCCGCAACGTCTAGTACATAGGGCATTATTTTTGCGGCATGAACAGCTCTTATTTCTGCAGTTAGTTTTGTTGCAATGACAGCTGTTGACTTTAAATTTTTTGCTTTTCGCTTGTTCAGTCGTTTGCTCTTGAGTCATTGAATTATTTTCAGTTGTACGTGTGGGTTGTATTGGACATGGTAGTTGAATTGGACGTGGTGATTGTATTGGATGTGGTGGTTGTATTGGACATGACAAATTTTGTTGAGCCGCACATTTCTTAGAGAGATTAAAGTACTAAGTGGAATAATGTCAAATGCTGGATAATCGTTAGTACCCAATGGTTTCAATTCATTTGCTGGATACTACTTGTTTAAAACTCCAAATTCACATCCAATCTCATATGAATTGAGATTAGGCTTTTTATGAATAACCTTACAGGGCAGTGTATGCTGATCTATTTTTCATTTGTCAATATCAGGTATTTAGATTTTTACCAAATCATCTAAATTTAAACTTAAAGTGCTTTAGTTTTATGGTATTTTTTTATAATATTACAAATTATTTCATGACTTTTCTTGATTTGGTTTTTTGCTGCATCTCTTATTGGTTGGTGGCAGTTAAAGCTTGTTCGAGTTGAATTTTTAATTAGCAAGTAGTTAACTTGAGATAATAAACCTTTTTCATCAGGTATAGTATTTTAAGATAATTCTTTATATGTGTTAGTATAACTTGCTTAAGACATAATTTCTAATACATCATAATAATTATCTTCTAAATTAATTGAATTGAATCTATATAATGAGTTTTAATAAAACAAAAAATTATTAATTGTTGGAATTGCATTAAATATATTATTTATTATAATGCATACTTGTTCTAAATTTATATTATTATTATTATTATTATAATTAAAATCTGATATAGGTTATTTTTTCTTTTTTATTCATAGATATCTTTGTAATATAACACTTTCACTATCAGTTAAATTTTCTTTATCACTATTGTTGATTATAATTACTGTTACTACTACTATTGTCATTACTGTTATCAAATAGGGAACTTGGTTTTAAAAATTTTAAATAATAAAGTATAATATTATATATGATATTTAAATAATTAATATAAAATAAAAATTATTTAATATTATTATTATTATTCTCAGTATTACTAAGATTAATAAAATTTAATTAGTTACTTAAAATTGTATTACAAGTTGAAGTTAATTGATTATCTATAAAAATATGTAATTAGATAAAATTGATTGATTATTTAAAAGTATATTATTTGCTAAATTAATTAATTTTCTAATAGAATATTATCTTTGAGTATAATATTTTGCTGATATAATATTAAAATTATTAGTAATTCTGATTATAATTCTTGTCTGAATACAAGTTAATATAGTAATAACTTAGTTGAATTATATACTTAAATATTCATAGCTCCTATTTAAATAAAATATAACTCTTATAGTATATTATTTTAGATTTATTTATTTTATTTGCATACTAATATATACAAATAATAAATAGCAATCTAGTATTTCAATCTGATTATTATATTTTTTCTATTCACACTCTAAGTTTAGTTTAAAGAATATTATTCACTTTTTTAATAAAGTTTTGATATTAAGAATATCTTAGTCTTTTATGAATAAATTTAATTGAAGGCCAAAGTCTTATAGTTTCTTTTATAATAGTATTTACAAACTCTTACTTGTTATCTGAATATAAAACTACAGAAAATTTATACAATAAATAAAGTTGCAAAAAGAAACTTATAGCTTTTTGTGCTGATTTTGTTATTGCAGATTCAGTAGTAAAGAATTGCATGAAATAACTATAAATATAAATTATATAATTAAATTCTTTATCTAGAACTACTATTATATTTATTATATCTACCTTAATTTAAAATTAAAATAAAATAAAATTTTAATTCAAAAAAAATTTAATTATAAAAATTCTTACTTGAATATATATAAGAAATTTTTTTGCAATTATAGATTTTATTGCAGATACTTATTTATTTGCATGTTATATATGTATATATTATATTATTTTATAGTATTTTAAATAATAGTTTGAGAAATAAAGCAATATCTTTGTTAAATCTATATTATAAAATATGTTATTTAACTTTTTTTTTATTAATAAATATCTTATTTTCAACTATATTTTCTCTTATTTACTATATTTAGTGTTCTAATAAGCTTAACAAATTACAATATAAATATCTTCAATAGATCAAATTTGTATACTACAGTTATAATTTTTCTATTTTAATATTTAGCTTCTCAATATTTTTAACTTTGACTACTATAAATATATGAAGTATCTAATATTTAAATTTAGAATTTTTATATATACTTGAAGAATTTTATAATAAAGTCAAGTAATAATTATATTTTGTATAATCTATTATATATTTTTTATTTTTTTTTAACTATTCATATAGTTATCAACTATTTTATCAAATTTTTGAGAAGAAAGATATAGATAAACAAGTAAATTATTTGAAGTTATATTAAAATTATTAATAAGTAAATTACTTGAAATTATATTAAAATTATTAAAATAGAAAAAATTATTATTGTTAAAAAAATTTTTTTATTTATATATTTTTATAATATTAGTAGTTTATGCAATTTAAAAGTTTCTTTTTTTTTACTTTTCACTTTTTATAGCTACAAGTATATTATATGCTTTAATTAATATTATTATTAGTATAGTTAAATTTGATATATATTTGTAAAGATTTAGTTATAATAAGACATTATTATATAGTTTTTGCTAATAAATACTTAATTTTTATTAAAGAAATTTTGTCAGGTTTAAATAATTTTTAAATG
>CAJVPM010000458.1:0-17175 GCA_910592325.1 Scutellospora calospora
GAATACAATATGATTCCCATAGTTGTCATTTAGTAAGAGTGTTGTAGCCTCTTACATTGTGAGTAGCAATATTTAGTGTAAGGTCAGATGGGAGAGGGTTAGTAAGTAAAATAGAAGTTAAGTTATTGTGTAGTGATTGCTGTGAGTGTATTAAGGTTGAATTTAAAGTAGGAAAGGAAGTATTGTGGTATGCATTAGATTTGATCAGAAGATATGCAAAGATAGTAAAGTTAGATTTGGGAAGTATAGTATGATGAGGAAGAAGAGTATCTAGAGTATTAATATATATATGTGTTTTAGTGAGTGTGTTGTTGATAGATATTTTAAAAGGCAAAGAGAATTTAAGTGAGTCTAAGTAGTTTATAAATAAGCCTAGAAGTTGTGTTGGTGGTAGCAAAGGAAGATTGTAGTGTTAAAGGAAGAGGTTGTAGCATGTATTGGTAGCCTTGATAAGAGTTGGTGAAGAGGAGTCCAAGACTAATGGGAAAACTTCTGCAGAGGCACTTGCTGTATACCCAGTTCTCACAGTTGTGGAGGATGCCAAAGCCTGCTCTGTACATTGAGTCTAGCTGTCGTATAATTGATCCTTCGCAGAAATAGGCTTAACCATCTGCCTACTTCCATTATTCTCCTCTAAAAATGGTTCATAAGACATGAAGAACATCATTATTTTAGAGGTGGCAGCTGTATTTATGAGGTTTGCAGAAGTTTTTATTGAAAAGAATTATTGGAAGGAGAAGAATTAAAGAGATTAAGTTCATTAATCTCTTTAGGTAAAGTAAAGTTGAGTTTTTGAATAATGAGTTGGGTAGATTGAGAATAGAAGGGAGTGAGTTTAGGAGGTTTTTTATTCGGAATGACTTTGCTTGACAAGTTTGAAAGTCTGTGTAGTTGTAGATTCGTTTGTGATTATTATTGAGGAAGAGCCATGTAGCATTCTAGTCAATTTGATAAGATATTGGTATAATGTGACTCATGCAGTTTTGGGATGACTACATAGCAATAATGTGAGCATTACAGATATTTTTAATAGAGCGGCGAGTTGGTTGTTCAATATTGAGGTTGTTATATTGGAGGAAGTATGATGGATTGTATAGATTGTCCTGTTTGAAGTCCAAATAGTTGAGAGATGTATTGTTTTTAGCAAGGGAGTCAGCGAGGTTATTAAAAGTATCATCTTGGTGTGCAGGGACTTTGTGAAATGTGATATTGAAAGAGAAGGATTTGATTAAATTAAGTAGAGTGTGCCAAATAGGCCAGTAGTTGTAAGAGTATATCTTGTTAGGTTTAGGAGGTTGTGTAGTAATTTTGGTATATTTTGATATTATAGATTGGGAGTCAGTGTAGATATGGATGTTACTATTCCGAGGGCAAGTACTGATAGCTGACAGAATTGCAATAAGTTCAGCTTTGTAAGAAGAAGGCCAGTTTTTTATAGGAGCTGAGTAGGTATGGACTATAGAGTTATTTGATATTTGTACCCAACTAATACTCATAGAGTAGTGGTCAGTGGTAATATTGGATACAGATCCATCAGTAAAGAAAGTAAAGTTGGAAGAGGATTGATTGTTGTGTGCGAACTGTTCGAGTTTGTGAGAGGCTGGATTTGGAGAAAAAATAGTATAAATAGAACTTTGAGAGATAATGATTGAAGGTGGAGGGGGTAAGTTAGTTAGGTTTTTAAGGGCAATTGAGTATAGTAGGTCAAGGTAGTGAGCATTCAGTTTTAATTTGTTAGATGTATTGTTATATATCTTTCTGCCAAGAAACTTAGTAGAAAGGGTAGCAGAGATATCGAAGGTGCAGTAATTTGCAATACGTAAAAAGTTTAGATTACAGCCAGAGCATAGATAGCAGGAGATTTAAGGAGTAGGGTAGAGAGTAGTCATAGATGAGTCAATATTTGTTTGCTAGTATGTTATAGAGATAGTGTTAGTAGAGTGGTTAAAGCGATATGCTTTTCCTATAATAATATTATCGTCATCATATGTGAGAAGCCAGGGGGATGGTTTGTTTGAGAAGTGACCAGTAGTAAGAGAAAGAGTATTAATATCTGAAAGTATTACTTGATTTGAGATTGTGCAAGTCAAAGAGTCAGTAATAATGGTATTTTCAAGTGTGGAAAACCATTTTGGTTTTCTGCCAGTAGGGAGATATTTGATGCGTATGGAGATATGAGTCCAGTCAAGGAGTGTTGTATTGTTAGAAGATGTGAGCTGTTCAAGAAACATGATTTTTTTAGTACGTAATTGTTGTTTGAAGGAGATGTATTGGGAGTGATTATATAATACAATTTCCTATTTTTAGTTTTAGAATCTTGTTTAGTCTTTTTATATATAGTATATCTTAGACATGTATGATAGTCTTACCTCAAAATCTGTAAAAGATCATCATTTACCTTAATTAGATTAGCTGATGTTCACGATGTGACATATGTAGCATTTATAGAATTTATAGCAGATATGTCATATCTGGCACATATGGTATATATGTCATATCTGACATATTAGATACATATTGAATATGTCTCAAATATACCTACTAGTATTGCAGAAAGTATAAAAGTGATATCTCATTCCTTTAAACTCAACTCAGCTCACTGCAAGTTCAATAAAACAATCTCAAGTTTAAAGAATAAATCTCTCCCTATAGTAACCTGATATCACATTCATTAATCTATAATTACTCCTCTAATTATATACAAACTGACCTTAATTCTGGTAAACTCAGACCAAATCTTCTACATCCTCTTTTTGCTTTTTACTATTAGGGTTATAGTTAGTTTAGTGGTAGGTTGTAAAGAGATTAGTGTGAAACTATTGTCTTGACCTACTCTCAGACCTCAGACTCCTATTCTGCCCTTAACACCTCCCAGCAGTTTGTTAAGGATACGAATAATGAACAGTTTGAGATGGAACATTGTGATAGGCTAAAGTACTCACCTTGGAACTGCACCTCAATAATCACTATCGAAATTTCGAAATTATAAAATTTAATAAAAATAACTTCAACTAGCAGAGTTTGAATATCTTAGAGTTTGAATCTAATGAATAAAACTCGAATAATATATTGAGTATATAATTCTCTCTAATAATTTGAATTAAAGTAGGAATTAATGAATCGTTACCAACTTTAATAACTCAGTCTTTTTATATCTTAATTGACATCTTCTGAGATTAGAGTTTATAATATTTATTTGTTATAGTTTATATGATCTGAAGAGTATTAACCTGAAGCTAGCCTTTACTTTTTTAACATCCGTAGCCTAGTGTTTATAAGGAGTATATATATATGAAATTAATAGTTCTTTTTTTTTATATAGTAACTAAAATTTTATTATAAAACTTTATTATATATAGTTTAAAATAATTATAAAATTTTAAAATCTATTAGTTTTAAAAAAATTATATTTGTATAAGTTATATTTTAAAAAAACTTAGGTTAATCTAAAAAACTTTAGTACAAAAATACTATTCTGTTTGGCTAATTTCTGTAAACCTATAAGTTAAACTTTATAGTAAAAAATAATACTTAATCTTTTTTTTTTTAATGTTAAAGAAGGTTTACTTTGCTAGTTAATTCGAATACAGAGTTATAATATGAGTAATCCTTGTTATTAAGGTTATATAAAGAGTATACAACTAGTCATATATATAATTTTAATCATTATCTATTTAAATAGTTTGCTATATAGATGATTTGACTATTTAAGTAGTTCTACACAAGTTGTTATATCTGTAACCTATTTGTGAGTTATCTATTTAAACATTCTATTTTACAGAACTTAGTATAATTTCAAATTAATCTTACTATAATACTTAACTACTTAAGTTAGTTAGCTCATTACAGATTATTTACAAATAGGTTTAGATTACTTTAGAATATATTATATTTATTATATTGTAAATATCTGCAGAATTAGTTAATCTTATAAACAAATCTACTAGTATAGCCTATACTTATTTTATAAATTTATCTAGATTAGATCTTTGTTAATATTTGTATAAACTTAGTTCTTTCTATAGCTTTCTATTAGTTAGTTTTCTATATTTTCAGATATTTTACAAGATAAAGTCATTCCGAATAAAAAACCTCCTAAACTCACTCCCTTCTATCTCTAATCTTCACAACCTATACCCCCACCTATATCCAACTAATAATTGCATCTCATGCAACTCTCATGAACACAGTTTCCACTAGATTACTTGCCCTAATGCTATATCTGCGTCTCATATCTTACTACAAACTATCGAACAGGTTATTACCTCCTCTCTATTTGACCTACAACCCTACGAAATAAATCAACTCCAACAACAACTTCTCCAACATACTTGCTTATTATTCTCATCTAATACTCCCTCCAACCAAGCTAATATCTTCTCCACATTACAAGGCTTTGTCCCTAAAGCTATAATCAATACTATAAATCTATACACTAATTCATACAAAACAGCATCAGATATAGCTATTAAACTACTACTCAAGCTATCCCACAATCTATACGAGCAGGCCTGGAAGCCATACTGCCTAAACCTATCCAACTGGAAAAATACACACAATATCTCTCGACATCCAACTCCTCAAACTTCCTCTTCTATCTCTCGAAACTTACTACCACGCTCCCGAACACAACTTACATTTAATTGCATTTGTGGTCTCCCTGACCAACAACACACAAACCCCAATTCTTGTCCCCCAAAAGGACTTGCTCTTCGCAAAATTGACATTTGGTCCTCTATGTGGATTAAATACAGTACCCCTACTAACTACATTCTAAACATTCAAATCTAGGTGAGTTTTAACCATTCTAGTAGGTTTAGGTTGCAGATAAATTAGTTAGTTCTTCTTTCTATAGTCTGAGCTTCATTCTTGTATCTAAATTTGTAACTCCGAGCAACCCTATGTGGTTTCTCTAACAAGTTTATCAATAAAGATAAGAGCAAAACCTCACCTTAAAAAAAAAAAAAAAAAAAAATTATGATTTACTACTATCTTAGACCTTATATATACAATATTTAAACTCTACCTAGTACTGCTATTACTATTAACTTCTATTTTTCTTACAAGAATAGAATTAGATTTATTTCTTGCTATATATCTTTCAAATATACTCAACTCTAATATACTATATAACAACAAATTATTAACTAAATAAAACAAGTTCAGGCTTTATATATATACTCTATTATTACTAAAGACTTTAATAATAATTTAAACTAAAATACTCCTTCCAAATTGTTTACCTTCCTTATTAATTATAACTTTATCTCTACAGTTAATCATTTTTACCCAAATACATATATCTGGTAAAGAGCTAACTTAACTAGCCAAGTCAATGAAATATAGATACCTAGACAACTAATTCATATATTTAGCTCTCCTATACTATCTGATCCTAAACTTATTACTCATAATGATTATTAAATTATTGAAATCTATTAGCTATTTAATTCAATCTACAAACTTACCAGATATACAAAACTACTTGTTACAAAGTATACAACTACAAAGCTATAAATAACAAAAAATAGAACAACTTTTAGACTATAATTACTTTTAGTTTTAACTACTAAATAGATATTATTATGAATATAAATATTTTTGTAAATAAACTCTAGTATATTCTACAAACAACTATACTTATAGTAGCTAATAAGAATATTTTATATTTACACAAAACTAACAAAACATATATATAATATGTTCTTACTAGCTATAATTAACCTATATTAGACTTTAAATAATATTAATAATATAATTTAAATACTATGTACATTTACAGAAATATTAAATAAACCTAATTCTAAAACTACTACAAATAATTTCAATCTAAAAATTAATTAAATCAATAGTAGTACTAAACTAAATATCTTTAATATTCCTCTACTCTAACTACTAACTTCTAAATTTATTTATATAGTATATTTAAGAAAAACTATTGCAAATTAATATACTTAATATACAATACTAAAAACAATATTATATAAAATAAATATATTCAATAATATATATTTTTTTTTTATACTTAAGCGATCTTGCCCATCATTTTATTAAGAATAAGCTAACTTAAGCTACAAGTAAACTGCTATGCTATTTACAGCAAACTACTTTCTTAAAACTAATTTGGACTCACTCAGTTGCTTTTCAGCACCTAAGTGCGATTTGTTATAGCAACTATTTTTCTTGTAAGAGTTTAAATTTGTATATACAAATTTCTAGCTCTTAGTCAACAAGAGGCTACTACCAGCCTATATCAAAATCACCTAATTTGTTTTAAACCTTAACTATTCTTCCTTACTACCTGACCTTATCTATCTATCAATATTGTTAAAAGCTACTTTTTGAATTCTTGTTTCTTTCTTCTTTTTTGATTCCTTTGTTTCATTTATAGAAATATATTCTCTTTGTTTACTTTTCCTTTTCTTCTTGTCTTTTTCCTTTTTTTCTCTTTAGTTGTGATGTTATACTCTTTTTCCTATTCAACCATTATTTCATACCTGAATTTCCATAATCATTCATAGAAACAAGACCAGAATTGTTCGATAAAACTTATTAGTACCCTGTTTGCCTTGCTTTTAAACTGTGCTATCTTGCAAATATCTGCGTGTTGCTTCTTATTTGTGAGGCTTCTGAGGTGCATCTTTCTTATATGCATCTTCTCTTCTGGGTCTTTGCTAAAGAGTGCCTTTCTCAATATGTCATCTTCAAGTGATAGATCCAACTTTGTTAACACTTCAAGACTTATTAGATATAGAGTTTCCTCTTCTAGGTTCCTTCATAATTTTTGGTAGATTTTGCATTCTGCTAGGTAATACAAGGTTTTATCTTTTCTTAGGCAGGCTATGTATTTTCTGCTCTTGTATAGTTTGGGGTTTTACAAAAAGCAGATATCTTTTGTCAGTAGAATATCATTAATATATTTTATGCAAAACATGAGGTCTCTACTTTTTTTTAGACTAATACACTTTTTTCCTTGTCACTTCTTTAGTGCTTCTCAAGTGTTTTTCCAAATTAGCTCTTTGCTGAAGTTATCTCCTTGATTCAGGGCTATTATATCTGCTGCTTTGCTTAGTTCAGCCTATTCTGTTTCATATGTTATCACAGTTGTTATGTTTATGAATATCCTAAATAAGCAGTCTATTATTTAGTCTTTCTACTTTGGTATAGCTCGCATATTACCTAGAGTTGTTTCTGGTACTTTGTGTATATTAGTTCTTTTGGTATCTTCCTTAGCTAAGTAATCTGCTTGCTCATTCTATTTGTCACCACTATGACCTTTAACTTTGTGTAATGACAATTTTAGACTTTTTGCTATACAGCAGTCTTTTATCTGTCTCAGCAAACTTCTGTTTTTCATTTTAAACCAACTTCTTAACTTGTTTTCATCTATACACTTTTTAATGACTTCTATTGCTGCTTTGCTATCAGTGAATATATATATTTGAGCTCCACATAGTGCTGTTAGCAAAGCTACTCATATAGCTCCTAATTCTACACGAGTTGATGAAGTCCAGTTTTCTATATTACAATTAAAACTAATACTACTATCTATTCTCTCTCTGTTTTTGACTAACCAACTAGCTCCTATTCTATCTGATTCTCTCTCTCTGCTACTTCTTGCTAATGCACCATCTATGTAATATCTAATTAGCTCCTCCTCTTTTAGCTTTTCATATACATCTACTAGCTCTCTTTTGATCCTTTTGTTCTCTACTACTCTTTGTATGATTGCACTTTTAAGACTATTTGCTGTGATTTTTACTGATACCTCTTAGTCTGTCTTATGATTTGTGAAAGGTTTCTTATCCTCGACAAGTGCTGATAGTGGTGCTCTCAATATTACTTCTTTTCCATTAGTTTTCTTTACCTTGACTACCTGATATCCTTCATTATATCTAATACTAACTAGGTACTCATTACTACTAGTGCTTCCTAAGTTGCAATGACTACACTTGTCAAATAAATGGTCTTCTATTAGTTGGCTTAATTGTTTCTAGTATTTGACTATTACAAGCTTCTTTGTTTTCTTTGCTATTTTTCCTATATGGAACTCTTCTTTTCTTTTAAAAAGCACTTATTCTCTTTTCTGTCTATCTTTAGAAATGACTTGTGATTGAATTTTTATCGCTTCTCTGTTAGGACCCTTTACTTTGTAAATATCTTGCACTTCTCTAGAGCTGTTTTCTTTCAGCACCCTTTCTTCAAATTTTTTAAACTAGCTTAGAGTACAGCCCCTTGTTTTTTCACCTCTTATATACTTTAGTTGATCCTAGGTTAGCAGGTGACTTTCTGTACTATTTATGAGCTGTTCTAATATGAAGAGGTTCATTTTATCTGAGTTTAAAAAGATGCAGAGCTCTTTTGTGTCTAGTAAGCTTAATATTTCTATTCTTTTAATGTTGAGAGCATCAGAGTCTTCTAAGATCTCATTGATTTTTATGCTTAGTTTAGCTACTTCGTGTAATACTTTTACAACCAGGTTATTTGCAAGGACTGGCTTATCAAACTTACAATCTTTGCTCAAAGAGCTGCATAAATATTTGCCTCATAATTGTCCTTTTTTAACTCTTAGTCTTGTTGTTACTCCTAGAAGACCTTGCTAGTTGAGACATAGAGTGAGCTCTGTAAAGTAATATATAAGCTAGTTTTGCCAGATTAATCTTATGCTTAAGAAACCTATGTAGCTGCAAATTGAGTTTGCTGTTAACTTAGCTAGCTCAAGTTTGTTTTTGATTAAAGTTCAAATTAGTTTTTGTAAATTTTCGCATTTTGATTTGTTTATGAATGTTGTTTGTAGTCTGTATTCTATGCTAGGTCATAAGACACTATTGTTTAAGTATATGAGCTGGCTTGCTGATACTTTTTTTTATCTTATGGCTTTGCACATTCTGCTCACTTCGTTTCTTATGATATTTAGGCTATAATGTTGTTTTTCTTTTCCTGAGATCTATACTTCTAAGTGCCTTACTATATCTTTATCTTTTTTTGCAAGTACTTAGTCCTGGTGCTTTCCTACTTTAATCACTAGTATCTCTTTTTCTTTCTCTTTTCTCTTGGCATTCACAACTATTAACTCTGACTTTTTACTATTTATTTCAATATCGTTTATCTTATAAAACTCGTTTGAGATATTTACTATTTTTTGTAGCTCATCTTTAGATCTTGCTATTCAAGTTGTATTGTCTGCATAAGCAAGCACAGCTTGTTGATATGCTAGTCTTTTGATTTTGTTGTGAGCTATGTCTGTTGGCTAATTTGTTGTCATTTAATATTCTATATCTTTTGTACTGTTTACTGTACAAAGAAGTGGGTTATAAAAGATACGCCAGACTAAAGATGAGATTACTTCTCCTTAGTTGAGTTCGTCTTCAGCTTCAAATTCATTTGTTAGCTCAAAGCTTGTAATTACCTTAATTCTTCTTTTCTTATACAAGCTTAATATGAAATTAATCATGTTTTTTGAAAGCTTAATTCTTTTTAGATCTTTCTCTAGTATTTCTAAGCCTACAGAGTCAAATGCTTTTTGCATGTCTTAGAATAAAATCTATAGCTCATTGTTTTTTTGTCTTGCATCCTCGAGCAGATTGTTCATTATATGAATTGGGCTCATTGTGCTGTTGCCTGAGAGCTTAGCATAATTGGAACATTCCAAGACATTAAAATCTACTAGAGTTTTATCTAGTCTGTGTGTTAGAACTTTTACTACTGTTTTGCAGAAAGTTTCAATTAACACAATTGGATGAGTATTAGACAAGTTATAATTCTAGTTCTCTCCTTTAGGAATTAGGTAGAGTTGGCTGAGCTTCTATTTATATGGGATTTCTTCTTCTCTAATGCATATGTTAGCAAGGTGTCTGAATATTTTTTGTGCTATTGTACTTGCTTTTTTTATCAATAGATAGCTTATACCAGATGGACCTGGCACAGACTTAAACTTTGTCTTTTTAAGTACTTTTAACTATTTTTCTTCAGAGATTTCATCTTCTAAGCTATCGTATATTTTGCTGTCTACCTTTTCCAGTGGATTATATACTTTTTTCCATCTGATTAGCATATCTGAGGCACAGGTATTTCTTTTGTGAAATTGCTTTTTGAAATAATTTTTCACTTCTTCTAGTACTTCTTCTTTCTGGTTTACTAGTACTATTTCTGAGTTGTCTTCTTTGATGATTCTGTCTATAACTACTCATTTAGAAGATCTTTCAAGTAGGCTACTTATCATATGTTTGAGTTCTCCTTGTATTGCTTCACAGTGCTGTTCAACTGCCATATTAATTTTTTCAAGATCTTCTTTCTTTCTTGCTTGCTGAGCCTTTAGATTTATAATCTTCTACCACACTTTTAGATCTTCATGTCTTTTTTTGGTCCACATAGTTTCTGAGAGCTCCTCTATTTCTGTTTTGTATATACTATTTATTCTTGCTATTTTTGCATTCATTGAGTACTTGTCTGTACTGTCGATATGCTGACCTATTTTTGAAGAGTATTGTTGACATATGCTTTAAATTATCTTTAGGTCTTTCTTAATATTTCTGCTTTTTTTCTTTTTTTCAGGAGCAGGTTTTCTAGCATGGTGGACAACCTTTGTTACACAAGCCTTCTGGATCTGAAAATCATGACTCAGATCTAACTCAGAGCCAAACTGACCAATAAGAATGCAACAATTTTATAATTAGTAAGTTACATTTCTTTATTATATACAGTATTATTAATTTTCGCTTTCAATTTCTTATATTTTCTTATTGCAGTATTATTAATTCTTCACTTCCAACTTCTTATATTTTCCCTCTAATATAGTAATAACTACAGCTGTGACTATGTTATATATAGTCACTGTCAATATAATGCCAATCTCAATTCAGTTACTAATCAAATAGACAATCCACCAAAGCTTTACTTTTACTAACAGATAAGTTACTAGTTTCTTTTTACTATACGTAGACATTTCATAATTGCTTAATTCTAATTTATATTTATATATTTAAGTGTACAGTACAAATCTAAGTATATAGATTAACTTAAAATGCTACAAAAACTATATATATATTAGTATTTGATGAATTAGGTTCTGGAAAATGGCAACTGATCAAACATCTAAAACTTGGTGTCAAACAGAAAATAATTCGAGGATCAACTAAGAACTACAGAATATAAAGAGGTGTGGTGTTGTACTTAAAGTTTATAATTCAAACGTAAATATACAAGAATTTGTCTAAGAATTAAAGAATTACTGTGAAATTAGCTATGAGAATCCTTCGTTCTTGAATTGTTATAAAGTATCAAGAAATAATTATAGTGATTATATTATTGTTATAGAAATTGCACTGAGTAGTTTATTATGACAATATAATCAAATGGATTTCTTTTAATAATTATAGTTTTCAAAAGAAGGGTGATAAGTTTTTAGCAAGGTAGTTAAATAGTATTCGAATTAGCATATATGAGATGTAAGAATATATATGTTCATACACACTATGTAGAGATTACTTATCGAAGAGATTTGTGAACAGTTGATTAAAAATTTTTTTTAATATGTAATATTTATGTAATTTAGATTAGGATTACATCAATTTGTCATTATATATTACTTTATTATTATTTATTCACAAAAAATTAATTGCGTACAAAATTGTATCATAATAAAATATTTTTTTAAATAAATTTTTTTTTTATTAAATAACATTTACTGTAATTAAATTAAATATATTAAAATAAAAATATTAAATAATTATAACATTAGCGTTCAAAAATTTTTCAAGGGCTATAGAATAAGCTTGCTCTGCCTTCGGTAATGCTTGCTTATCTTTTCAAAATACTTCTAATATATCATCTTTATTTTCTATTCTTTAATTTTGTGGACTATCTTCATCAGCTTCAATTATTTCTTGAAGATTTGACTTCAATTTCTTTTTATCTAATTTGCTTAATCATGAAAGTAGAGAAGAGACATTATTATTTATATCCAATTTGAGAAAATTTTTACAATGATAACATTTTTCATTCAATAAAATGAAACAGCTCTCATAGTATCCATAACTGCATGCAATAACCATGGAGCTTTTACCTGTCTCATCATATAATAATCTATAACAATGATTACATTTGTCAGATGATAGCAAATGCTCGCTACTGAACCCTAATGGCATTTGTTTTTTATCTACAATAATATCCAGCGATACTAGTTTGTAGATAATTTTCTTTCCCGAGCCTTTAACAATAGAACTTTGGCCTAATCTTTGGTAAATTTTACCAAAAGTTTCAAAAAAAATACTTGCACTTTCTTTGTTAATAAATTCATATTATCTTTATCTATATATGTAGACTTCTTCTGACAACGAATATGTCTTCAAATATGTTAATAGCTCTTCTGGTATTAACGATCTTGGCAATCTTAGAAAGTTGTTGCAATGTATTAGTGGAGGAGCTTTGCTGTCATATTATGCTATGCATATTCTCAACAGGATAGTCTGTTAATTTAACTAAATGATCTTTTAGTACATTTAATATTAGATGATTGTTTTGACTCTAATAAAATATATTCGAAAGAAATACTAAGGGTGCTTTATTATAATTACGCCTTTCAAACTGCAAAAAAATATACTATGCCAGAAATATATCTTTGATATATGATTCCCAATCTCCAGATCAAAATAAAGTTGAATATATGTCTAATCCAACTAGTACCGTATTGTCTAATAATTCAAATAGAAACAAGAATTCAATATTTTTACAATATTTACCAAATTTAACTATTACTATTGGCTTTATTTCTTTCCAAGCACTTCTTACTAGTTCCAAAAGCACAAATATTTGATACGAGCTTAGTGTTTTGCTTAGTGCTTTACTCATACTAAACACATATTAGTACTCCATATTGAAGAAATCCTAATAGATCTTTAATATAGATTCGAGTAAATTAAGCTGAATATGAAGAACTTCAATAATCAGAATGAAAGATAATATATTGTCTGGTATATTATCTACATGGTTTAATAGACGAAGAGTAATAGCTTGTCATGTAAAAACCTGCTCAGGCCAATTAGCTACAATTGGAATAACATTTTTAGTTAAATAATTAGTTAATAAAGAAGTTTCATGAACTTTTTGCAAAGCAAAAATATATGAATTAATTTCTTTAAGGCTTAATTCAAAAAAATCCAAAAGTATTGTATCCTTCATTTTATGCTCTTCCAGATGTTCTTGTATACGAAAATCATATTTGTGAAGAGTCATATTTTCAAGCTTCTTATTCAAAGGTACCTCATAATAAAACTGGTCATT
Organism: Scutellospora calospora; assembly: GCA_910592325.1. Taxonomy (NCBI): domain Eukaryota; kingdom Fungi; phylum Glomeromycota; class Glomeromycetes; order Diversisporales; family Gigasporaceae; genus Scutellospora; species Scutellospora calospora. The sequence goes on from CAJVPM010000458.1 coordinate 13,282, forward strand.
AAACGTTTTGGCTATACGTTTTATATAAACGCTATCTAAAAAATTACAAATAAGGTTAGAATCAACTAAATTTGGATTGTGAATTGATATACTGCCTGTAGTGACTTGAGGGATAGCTATTGAATCAACACCATTTAGCAACAAGGTAGTTATATGCACTACACTTGATGTCGAACATGTGTTTGGTATTTACTTGGTGTGAATATTATAATAATTATCAATGTTAAGAACCAACATATTATTCTTTTTAGCTTCTAGATATGAAGCAACTCTATACAGATGATTATTAGCAATAGCTATCTTTTCCCTATTCAGATGCCTTTGTGAAATCGTTAAACCAGCATATGATAAAGCATCTATAGCTTCTGCGGAAACTCCCATTAAATCTACAAAAAGAGAAATATCTTTTTTAAAAGCTGTTAAATTAGAATTCTAATTTCCACAAATAATATAACATTCTACAGCTAATTTTTTGTCTAATTTAATTAAATACTTATCACTTCTATTTTCAGGAAGTGATGCATTATAAATTAAATCAAAGAAACTACTTAGCCTGAAATCCTTAGCTATCATCTCTCTTCACAGCTGTTTAAAGCTATAAATAATTGGTTTCTCCTCATTCTTCTCTCGATCGTATAAAAGCTTCGTCAAGATATTAATACTATTAACCATGAAAGATTATCATCACTTGCTGCTAATTCATCCTTCAAATTCCAAAGTGATATAGACATGCACTGATTCTAGCATATTAAATAACACTGGTATGCCAAAGACTGTTTAAGAGCCCTTCATTCAAACTCTTTTTTTTTTCTAGACAAGCCATTTCTTCAATTTCATTAAAGAAGAAATCTAATTGATCGTTCTTGTCTATAGCCGAAACTTTAAGCTGAGAGAATGTAACAATAGGCAGATTGTTGCCTATATTTTCTTTCTCAAAAATAAAATTGGTTAGTAATAAAATAGACTCAGACATAGAAAGATTATCATTACGATGCCTTTTTAAACCTCTTGCCCATTTAGCTGCATGTTCTACATAAGTGCTTGCTCTATTTACAATGATCGCATTGTAAAAGTTTAAATACATATACTCATCCTTATGATCTTTGTAATATGAAGCCAAGGTTCCATTAGATTCTGCCTTATTTAACACATTGTCAGTTATTTTTTTCTACTTTAAGGCCAGAACTTGCTTGCAGATTTTCATAACGTACTCCTTAGCTGAATCTTGAGTTAAATTGCTATCCATTTCCTATAAAACTTGCTACTAGTAAAACTTTTTAATTTTTGAGATTATTTGGGATTAATTTTAATAGTATTTAGATTATTCAAAGACTTTTTACTCTTTTTTTTTTTAGAGTAGGTTTATTTGGTAGGTTTCGAGAAACTACAAGAATAAAAAGTACTTTAACCCTATAAAAAATCAAAAAATTTTTTTTATTAAATTGGCTAAGCCACAATGTCGATTACCCAAATTCAAACTTGTTCACCATACTAGGTTTTCCTACTATAGACTTCTTTTCTAAGAGAGTTAATCTTGCATACTTGTTTATGCTTGTTGTGATTATGTCCTACAAGTCATCTTTGTTTAATATTTCTAGGTAAGCTAGGTCATATTCATCTTTTATAATGTTCAGCTTCTTCTTGAGTAAACTGTCTAGTTTTGTTTTATACTCTTTCCAGTTTTTTTCTATTGCCGTGTTGAAAAGGAATGACCATCTTTTCCCTTTTAGTCTTTTTTCACAAGCTAAAGATCTAGTTTTCTTCTTTATACCTGTTAGCATTTTTGCAACTACAATAGCATAGTCACTGTTTATGACTATATCTGCTTCTAGTATATTACAATAGGTGAGGCTTTGGTCTAGATCTTTAGATAATCAGATATAGTCAATTCTAGACTTTACTTAATCATTTTGTCTTGTGAATTTTCTTTCATGAGGGTGTAATTTTCTGAATATATCAATCATATTAGAGTTTTTAAGCCAGTTCAAGAGTGGGAGTTTCTGAGCTTGCTTCGAGTTTTCTCTGTTCTGATCTAGCTCTCTGCAATGAATATCATTAAAGTCTCCTAGTATCATAACTTTCGTAACTTTTTCTTTACTTTGATATTTATATGTTCTTTTGATGACCTGTTGCTGAATATCTTTTCTGATCTTAGAGTCATTATGTGGTATGTATATTACTAAGACTAGCACTTTATGCCTTTTAAATACGAAAAGTGCTTCTAGGTAATATGTATTTCTTCTTTTTACTTGGCTTAAATGTCTTTCCTATTTCTTGTAGATTATTAGACTGATGCCAGAACCTTTCTTCTTGTTTTCTTCTGCATCAGATCATATATCTATATAATTATCTTGATTTCTTAAGTTGAAGTTGTTTTGTCTACCTGTTGTATTTGTTTTATTGATTCCAATTATGTCAACATTTTCTTTGCTTGCCCATTCTAATAATAATTCCAATTTTGTAAAGTTTTCTTTTATCCTGTTAATATTATGTGATGCTACTTTTAATGTTTAAAAGTTCTCTACTACAACCCCTTTTTTCTTTCTTTTAGAGAATTTCTATGTGCTGAGATAGTCAGCTTCACTGTCTATTTCTATTGATTTAACTAGTATGCCTGTTAGAAGCGATTTGAGGCCTCCTACTCTATATATTGAATTTTTTCTTTAAGACTTCTTATGAGTTGTAGCATATAATTATAAGAATTTTCTGGGCCTAAGATCAGTTTTTGGGTTGCAAGTATACTGCTAGATACTTCATGATTGACTTCTTTCTTTTTGCCTTTTTGTATTTCTCTTCTTTTTTTCTCAGAGTAAGCACTTGTCTGTTTAGTTTTTTCTGTTCGCTTCATGCTACTTGTTATTTCTTCCTCACTTAGAAATGGTCTTCTAAAAACTTCTTGATCCTGTTCTGTATTTCTTTTTGTTCTGAGGCTTCTTGTATTACTTCTTCTATAAGCTTCTAGCTCTACACTATCTGTAGCTTTTCTATTTTTTAGATCTGTTTCGTGTCTTGTTAAGTTTGCTTATCTTAGCTTGTTATCATAATAGGATACTGAAAATTTGAAACAGTTTAACATATCTTCTTCCTTTTTAAAGTAAACTGTTGCATTTCTCATATTGTTGTTGTTGGAGTTCTTGAAGATATGTAGTGCTTTAGCTCCTGATCTTTTGATTTGTTTCTACAAAAGTACCTTGTTTGTGTTTTCTGGCAGGTCTAGTAACCTTTTGCTAAATCTATTTCTTGTGCGAAGCAAAGAGAGATTGTTAGTATCTGTTGAGATTCTTATCAGTATTTTATTTGCGAATAGCAAGTATCAAATCTCATTTATTTTTTTTTTGTCAAAAATACCTGTTTTAAACTCTACTTCTGCTCTTGTTTTGTCTGAGACACTTTTAATTATTTCGATATACTCTACTCTTCCTAGAAAGCAGACTATTTCGAATACCTGTATTCTTCTGGCCCAAGTTGGCAGGTTCCAAACTATAATTTTGTTATCATCCTCTATTAAGTTTAAATTTTTGTTAACTTGATATGTTGTAGTTACTTTCTTCTCAGGTAAATCTTGTTCGTGTATACTAGTTTCTACTTTTTCTCCTTTTCTTATGAAGACTTCTTTGAGTTCTTTTTCTGCTTGCTTTACTCTCTTTCTTTTTGTTTCTTGGCTCTCTTGAGTTGAGTTCCTTATGTCTTGATTTCCTGCTATTTTATTTAGTTCTTTTTGTTCTTTGTTTTCTTCTAATAAAAGATTGGCTTGTTCATATTCTTCTTTCTTGTTTTCTAATTTTTCTTTTGCCTCTTTATAGCCTCTAAGACAGTCAAAAGTCACTATACACCAGAGATTGCCATGTTCAAACTTTTCTGAAATTTCCTTTAGGTGAATATTTCTTTCAATCA
>CAJVPM010000459.1:0-17167 GCA_910592325.1 Scutellospora calospora
TGTTTTTTCTAAGTACTTTCTACTGAATACTATTTCTGATATATTATCTTTCTTCTGTATGAGACCTGAGATATTGTAAACCTCCTGTAGTGCAACTCTTTGTATTTGTCTATTTTTCTTGAGTTTGGTTCTTTCAATGTATACTTCTTGTTGCCTATATGAGTTTTTATTATCTTTTTCCCAGATCTCTACTTCTACTATCTTCTTTTCTTTTCTGATAATACTACCTATTTCACTTTTCTTATTCTCTTTACCTTTTATAAGTACTCATTCTTTTTTTCTCTTGTCTTGAGAGATTCTTTTTTCGATTTCTTGTACCTGGAATTCTTTTTTTTTTTAGTACTCTTTATTTACTTCTCTTGAGCTCTTATCTGCTATGATTTCATTTTCTAAGACTTGAAACTACTTTGCTTTTCTTCTGATATGTCTCTTTCCTTCTCTTACTTTAAGTTGTCTCTAAGTAACCATTCTTTCTTGTTCGTTATCTAATAGCTGATTTATATGCTATAAGTTAAGCCTACTTATACCTTCTTGTGCTTCTTTTACATTGCATTTATTGAGAATACTACTAATAAGACAACTTTTTCCTTCTTGCAAGTTTGCAAAACTCCAACCTTCTGTAAACTCATTTTTTGCAATGCTTATACCAAACTTTTTTGTATGTTGCAATATTGTAGCACCTAAATTTCTATGCTTAGTTTTTTTCTAGTTCATATTTTCTGCGATAAGAATATATTTTGGCATATTTGCATCTAGTTGCAACTGTTTCAGTCTTATTAAAGTAGTTATACCTATGATACCATTTGTGTTTATTCTAACAAAGAGCTCAGATATATAGTATTCTATATGTTTTTGCTATAAGCTTACTACTCCAAATATTTCTTTGTGTCAGAGAGTTGCATTTGTGCATATTGATGGAAGTTCTAGTTTTCATTTTATTAGTCTCAACATAGGCTGGTGTATAGCATCATATGATTTTTTCTTTAAGCAGATATTTGCTAGCAGATACTCGAGCTTTGGAAGCAATACCATATTGTTTATATATATTATTTAACTCACTAAGAGCTTTTTGTGCCTTAGTATACATGTTAGCTTTCCTACTTCTTTTTTGCACTAAAGAATGCTTGTTCTTTTTTGTTTTTTTAAGCTTATCCAAACTCCTAAAAACCTTGTGCTTTCTTCTGGTTCTTTAATTTTGACTATACTTGGTGGTGTTCTAATTTGAATATATTTTTCTTTTTCTTTTTTATGAGGTCTCTAAATGATTGCTTCAGATTTTGCTCTGTTTATCTTAATATCATTTAGTACAAAAAAGCTATTTGATACCTAAATGATTTTTTGCAATACGAACTTAGATTCTGCTACCCATGTGGTGTCATCTGCGTATGCTAGTACTAAAATCATAGCTTTTTCTGTTTTGTAGGTTTGCCTTTCGATATCTACTAGCCACCGTAGCTTCATTTAATATCTTATTCCTAGTTGCTGTATTCTCACTAGTAATAGGTTATAAAATATTCTTTATATTAGTAGAGAAATAACTTTGCCTTGGTCTATTCTATCACCCACTACAAAGAAATCAATTAGGCCCTGATCTGTTATCACTCTTATTTTATAGTTTTAATATAGTTGCTTAATAAAGGTGATTAGATTTTTTGGAAGTTTAATTCTTCTCATAGAGAGCTCTAGAGCATGAATACTGACTGAATCAAAAGCTTTTTGCAAATCCTGGAATGCAATCCATAGCTCCTTGTCTTTTTGAATTGTATCTTTAATAACATTATTTAAGATGTGAATTGGTGTCATAGTACTTTTATTAGGCAGTTCTGCAAAGTTTGCTCCTTTTAAGATCTGCTTTTCAACAAACACTTTGCTTAATCTTTTTTGTATAATTCTAACTACGAGTTTTCTGAATATCTCAAGTAGCATTATTAGCCTAGTACTCACTAAATTAAATTCCCAATCTGTACTCTTAGGAATTAAATATATTTGCTCTAACTTCTATTTTTTAAAAAATTTACTTTCATAAACTATTTTGTTTGCAAAGTTTACTAAATGTTCTTTTGTCTTAGGGCTTATTTTTTTAATGAGTCTATATCCGATTCCTGAGATACCTGGTGCTGTATTTTTTTTTAACATACTTATAACTTCTGACCATTCTTCTTCTGTTATTTTGTTCATAATTTCTGTGTATCATGCTTCATTGATTCTTCCTTGCTCTTTATATATATCTGCTCATTCATGATTTAATTGCTCAAATTAATGATTTCGCTTTCTGAATTATTCTTTGAAGTGCTTTTCTACTTCTCTCTTAATGTCTTTACTTTCTGTAATTAACTTTTTGCTTTTGAACTTATTCTTACTTTGTACTATGACCCTGTCAACTATGATCTTATTGTGAGGATATTCAAGCAACTTGTTTAATATTTGCTTTTGACTTCTAGACATTAGTATGAATCTCTCTTTGATTTTATCCTTTATTTCTTTTTCTTTTGCAACTTGCAATTCTTTTCATGCTTTTTCCTTTAATATATTTCACCACTTTTTGATTTCAATACAAAATTCTCTGTTCCAAACTTCTGGTATGAGTAGTATGTTGGTCTTATATTCTGTGTTAAGGTACTCTATTTATGCATTAAGAATTGCTCTTTCTAGCTTGTCTATATTTTGTCTTGCATCTTTAGACCCTTTTCTAAATACTCTTCCCAGAACTTTGGCTTTGCTATATATCAGAGATTTTGTTGCTTCTTTTCTTATTTGGCTTTTAGAATCTTATGTTTTTGTTGAAGGAATGTGTTTGCTCGCTACTGCTTATATTGCTTTAGCTATTAGCTCCTATTCTTCATCAATATCTGTCATAAACTCTGTTTCTGTTTGGTTTTTTCTTTTTTCCTTTCTTTTTTTTGCATTTCTGATGATCTTTTCTACTACTTGGCTATAGTTATGCTAATCTTCTTCTTTGCCTTGTGATATTAGTATAATCTTCTTGTCTCTTTTTATCCTTTTTTGCTTCTCAGCTTGTTTTTCTCTAAAATACCTGTACTATCTAGTTGTACCCAGATTATTCCATGATTGCTATCTGTTACTGTCTTCATTGATTCTATATTGCTATCTAAAATAAGGCTTCCTATCTCTCATGTTGTTCAAATATGATCTATTCTAGTTGATACATTTCTATTTGACCATGAATATTTAATTAGTTCTTGGTTAGAGAATCAGAAGGTTTCTATGTAATCAGTATTCTTTAGCCAATTTGTGATTCTTGTACCAGTATCTGCATTTCTTCTTCCTTTACTACTCATATTTAGTCTTTCATTTAGTTTGTATTGAAGTCTTCTAAGATTGTGTATACTATATTTTTCCTATTCTTGATGATTTCTTCCATTAGTATCTTGTATACTCTTCTTATTACTTCTTCATTCTTAGGAGGTAAGTATACTATCTAAACTTGAAAGACTACTTTTCTAAAGTAAAATTTGGCCTTAAGCAAATACAGTTAAACCTTTTACAGACTCCCATATTTTTTAATCAATTCTGATTGACTAGTAGCCCAATTCCTGACTCTTTTTGTTTTTCTTTTTCTGCTTCTGTTCAAAAGCTTGAGAATCCGTATTCTTCTGTATTTATCTACTTGCCTTCTTTTTTCTCTATATTAGTTTCTACTATTCCAATAATATTATATCCTTCTAACTTACTGTATTCTGCTAGTATTTTTACTTTTGTATTATCTTCTTTGATTTTATTAATATTGTGCATACCTATCTTTATCAACTCTTGTATTTTACTCCTATTACTACTCCTATCTTCTACTCTTTCAACCTTTCTTCTTCTTGTATTTTTTCTGCATTTATTCTTGTTTTGGTTTGTACTTATTTCTGCTCTGTTTTGTCTCTCAAGTTTTCCTTCTTGATTGACTAAAGCTTTTGTTAATTCAACTTTGGCTACTTTTAGGAGTGATTTGGAGTCTCATGACTCTAATTACTATTAAAACTATTTAATTTTCTTTCTAAAGCTTGAATGCGCTATGCTATATCATTAAACAATCCTTTGTAATCATTTTCTTTGTGATATTTTTTCTTCTTTTTTTCTGTATAGATTTCATTTTGATTTTCTAGCTTTGCATGTTTTTCATTTTCTGATTTGTTCTCTTCTCTTGAAACCTTTTTTTTACTTCTATAGAGAATAGTTGGCCTATTAGAAGATAGTTTTCGTCTCTTGAGGCTACTTGTACTAGACTCTTAGGTATTAAATCTTTGCTTGTATCTTTCTTTAGTATAATATACTTCACTTGATTCATCTTCAGAGATCTCCTAAAAAAGTCTAGTATCATAGTATTTAACAGTATACTTTTTCCTTTAGGCTATCTCTCGTTGGCTTCTGAAAGATACTAGTGCATAACCTTTGTTATTTCTATTTGAATTCTTAAAAACATGTACCAGTATGTTTAGCTATTTGAATAGTAGCACTTTATTTACATTTTGTGGGATATTGAAAAGCTTTGCTATAAACTATTTTCAGTTTTCTAATATCTCCTTTCTGTTTGATTCTGAGTTATATATACTAAAAGCTTGTTTGTAAAAGGAACAACTCAAGCTTCAATTCCTTATACGAAACTACTTCCCTCTTCAAATATAACTTCTGCTCTTATTTTTTGGTGATTTTTCCTTATCATCTCAATATTTTTAATACATCCTAGGTATTTAATTACAAAGAAGACTTGTGATCTTGTTATATAGTAAGATATATCCCATACAGTAATAGTTTCTTCTTTGTATGAATATATTTTTCCTTCTTTAACTATTTTAATATTTTTGTTAAGGTCTTCTTTTTTGCTTTGAAGAGTTTTATGTTCGTATATTCTTTTCTTTCTTTTGTCTTTTATTGAAGCTAATTTTTCTTTTTCATTTTGGTCATATGTTGCTTCTTTTCTTTGTTTACTGCTTGTTGAGCACTTACCCTTTTCTGTTTAATTATATAATAAAGACCTCTTTTTTTGTACTTCTTCAAGTTCTTTCTTTGCTTGGATCTCTCTTATTTCTTTTTCTTTCTTTTTGTCTTGTGAAGTTTTTTCTTTCTTTAAACTTTCTTTTTTGATCTTTTCCTCCTTTTCTTCAAGTATTAAATTTAACTGGTTGAATTCATCCTTCTTTTTCTCTAGCCTTAACTTAGCTTCTTCGTACTCTTTTTTGCAATCAAAATATATGATATACCATTGGTTTCTATTTTCAAACTTTTCTTGAATTGCTTTAATGTACTTGTTTCCTTTAAATGACTACTTAATTGACTTTTCTCTTTGTTTAGCATTATCCTCTAAAATCTTAACTGCTGCTACTTTCACTTTGATCTTTCCTTTGTTTTTACATGCTTCTGAATTAGGTGCCCATATACTACTATCTAAAGATATATTGCCATATTTTAACCTTTTTATTCCAGCTAGTTGTTCTAATCTATTTTCTATTTCATCTTTGCATAAGTTATCTTTTACACTATTTTCTACTAGTTGAACTTCTTCTATAATCTCTAATACTTTATTTTTTTCTTCTTTTTCAGTTATGCTATCTGATTTTTCCTTATCTTGCATATTTTGTTTTGTTTATTTGTCTAGTTCTATTTTTTTAGTACTTTCTATTTCTATTATCGATGCTTCTTTAATTCTCATTTTTATTTCCTCTATTATTTCATTTACGATTTTTGGTTGTATGTTTGCTAGAATTTGCTCTCTTTCTAATACTTCTTTGACTCTGTTAACTCCTTCTATAAAAGCAGCTCTTTCTAGTGCTATATGCTATTGTCTAGCTAAGGTAATAATATTCTTATCTATATTCATAGCTTTTGCTACTATTTTGTTAAAATGATCTGCTAATCCTAGTACTGATACACTACTCTCTTAGATAATTTCTTGTTCATACTCTTTAGTTAGTTTTTGGATGAAGTATTTAGAGCTTTCTGTACTCTATATATTTTTTCAATATTACCTTTTATCCTAAAGCTTTATGTTATACTTGATTTTAAGGCCTTACATTTTTTCTCAAATTCTCTGTAGATTTTTCTTTCTGCTTATAGATTTTTCAGTTTAAGACTTGCGCGCTGCCTTTCTATTGTTTGTCATGTGGTACATCTTGCTAGTATTTGTTAACACGTTTGTTTGTTTTTCTAATTTTTCATATGTTTGTGTTATGTAAGCTGATCTACATTTCAGGGTTAGACCAAATCCCTAATTTTCTAAGAAAAAAGTTTTTCATAGTAACTTTTGAAGGAAAAACTTCTATATTTTTTTAAGTTGTTACTATTTTTCTTTTTCTTCTTAATAAACTATCTATATCTTTGTATCTTCTTTCTTCTTGCTTAGTAACTCTTATACTTGTTCTTAGTAATAATTCTGTGAAAACTTCAACTTTTCTTTAGCTCCAAAAATAGCTAAAATGATCTATAAGAAGAGTTTTTTTTTGGACAATTAGTTACTAAATTATAATTATAGAACTGAATTATATATAGTGTATTATAGAAATTTAATCTTCTTAAAATATAGTAGTTTTTAATAGTTAAGTGATTGTAGATATAGAATGTTTTGTTATATTGTCTAGTTGTTCTACAATAGTTTAATTTTGCTATTATCTTCTGCTTAGCTTGTTGTATTCTAGTATTTTAACTAAGGTAGTATAAACTTCATTATTATACTAATTTTTACATTCTAAAATATTGACAATAGACTAATATTTTAGTTAGTCTTTTGGCTTTCTAATATTTTTGCCAATTCCTATCTTAAATATTCGATTTTGTAGATTTTTATTAGTTAGATTAGTTTGATTTTATAGGTTAGTTTGCAAATAAAGTTATATTAAATTTTATAGTTACTATCAAATTGCTGAGAGTAAATAAGAATTCAGAATCTGAGGTTAAATCAGAATAATAGTCTCACTAACTAATATTTTAAAACCTATCACTAAACTAACTATAATTCTAATAGTAAAAGGCTAAAAGAAGGTATAGAGACTTTTGTTCAGATTTATTAGAGTTAAGGTTAGTTTATATATAATCAGAGAAGAAAGATAATTGTGAATTAATAAATATGATATCAGAGTTATGAGAAGTAATTTATTCTCACACTTGAGATTTTATTTTTTTGAACTCTTCTGAGTTAAGTTATCTTTATTGAAAGTAAAAGGTATCACTTTTATATCTTTTGTAATACTAGTATATATATTAGAATATGTTTAATATATGTTTAATATATCAGATATGACATATATGCTACATGTTCTAGATATGATATATATGCTATAAATTCTATAAATACTACATATATATATCATGAATATCAGCTAATCTAATTAAGGTAAATAATAATCCTTATTAAGCTACAAGATAAAACTATCATATATGTTTGTTAAGATATATTATAAAAAAGCTAAACAAGAATTTAAAACTAAAAATAGGATATCATATTATTTCAAAGTGTAGTATTTCCAGAAGGTGAAAAAGTTTTAATTGGTTCTAGATTAGAACTTATCTGGAGGTCTGGTTACATGGAGGTTCAAGACTAACTAATCTATTCTAATTAACCAAATAATCCAAAAATCTAACTAAAATATAACACTAAATTAGAAAAGCTTGAAAGAGGTAAGGATTAACTTGGTCTGAGTTTAAGGTTACTTGAGTGAGTTGTTGATTATTGAATTGGGTCTTGAGATTATATTAGGTTTATACTAGTCTTCTTTTCAGATGTTATTAAACTTAATCATGTTATCAGGGTATCATGTTTTGATTATGATTTGTTCATGATTTAGGTTACAATTTAGGTATAACAAGGTTTTAATTTTACTATTAGATTGATTTTAACAATTACAATATTGATCAATTATTTAATCAATTCAAAATACAATAAAAGAGGATACAATATGACAATTTGGGTACTTTTACTCTAACTACTAAAAACTGGTTATAGTGAAAAAGAAAATACACAGTTCAATACAACTAAATAACGATTTCAATGAAACAATTTATAAGTTAGTTTAAAATAAATTTATAACAAGGATGATTTTTATAAACAAGAGAAATTTTTAGACTTAGATACTTCTACCTTTATTGTTTTTGAAGTTTAGAGCTTTATTAAGATCAAAGGTGAGCACTTATATACATATTTTTACATATACAATAAATTTCAAAAATTTCCTAAATTTACAAAACTTCATAAATTAACTAAACTACTCAAATTTACAGAAATTCGTAATTTTCTCAAATTTCTTAGTTTTCTGAAAGTTATCTAATTTTCATGATTTGTCAAATTTTCAAAATTTTCAAAATTTCAAAAATTTCGATGATCATTTTTCGAACTGGGCACAGTATCGAAATTGGCAATTTCTCCTTTTACAAGGGTCAAATTAACCCTTTACACTGTAGGCAAGAACAGAATATGTGACATATACATGTGATCGAAACTTTTTGGCCATTTCAGCTACATAGCAAATGATTAAAGCAAAGTTTCGATAATTTGTAAATATAGTAAAAATTAGACTTCATATATGTTAAGCCAGATCTGCAGAAAATTATGCAAGGTCTTTTGGTATTTCGACAAGACCTTTTGGTATTTTAGCAGACTTTGGAATTTTCAGCTGTATATTAAGTAATATTGCTGAAAATTCCAAAGTCTGCTGAAATACCAAAAGGTCTTACTGAAATACCAAAAGACCTTGTATAAGTTTCTGCGGATCTGGCTTAATATATATGAAGCCTAATTTTTATATACCATATTTACAAATTATCAAAAACTTTGCTTTAATCATTTGCCACATAGCTGAAAGGTTTCAGTCACATGTATAGTGTGACAGTAAGGTTGTGAGCATAGTGTCCCAGGGCATGCCTTAGGGGCATGCCTGAGGGAGCATGCCCCTGGGCATACCTTTGGGCCAGAAGGCATGCCCTTATCAATATTTGATTATATGTTTTTAACGTGCTGATTGGCTAGATAATTGCATGACAAAAATTGACTGCCTTATAGATTTTTTTCTTGCTCTGTTCTGGGACATCCCAACTTTGTCTCATAAAAATTTCTAAACTTTAATATATATAATTCAAATATATATAAAATTAGATTTAAATATTTTTTAATAGCCTAAAGCAGATTATCTTGATAAAATCTAAATTTGTCACGACTTCATCTTAGAATTGTCCTAAACATATATTGCCTTTTACTATTAGTTAAAGAATATTCTGTATATCATTTGTGGTACATACATAATATAAAATCAACCAATTTAGCTAAAAATTATTTGTTTAGTCACTAGCCTAGAAAAAAAAAATGATTCGGTATATAGTTGTTAGACAAAACTATTTTTATAAATGACAAAAGACGAAACCTAACTCTTTAAATAACAAAACTCTTGACAAAAGATGAAACCTCAGACAAAATCTAAATCCTGACAAAACCATGAAACTCTGAAGAAACTCAAAACTCTGACAAAACTGTAAAGCCCCTAAACGAAAGTGAAATCTGACAGAGACAAGTCTCTGCAACACAGCCTCTGGTGAAAGACTAAATTAAATGCTGTGCTATAATTTGTAGGCTAATCTATTTATTCTTCTGTAATACCTTAAATTTTATGTATCATTGTCTGTACTGTACTAGATGCTACTTAGTCATTGCAATTAATTAAAGCGTTATATGTTTTTTCTTAGTATCAGATTATCTTTTTAAAAAAAATCTACGTCCTTATATTCATATAATAACTTACTGATTAGTTTATTTAGTTTCTGGCTAATTAAAATTTTGATCCATAAAATTACATGTTTGAGTACTGCAAAGCAAAAAACCAGATTCTTAAATTTCAGAAATTTACTTTACCAAAATGAGCTGATAAGTAAAGTGAAGAATTCTGGTTTTTTGCCTTGCAATACTTATTTTAGTAGTTTGTATGAAATAATACCTCGAGATATTATTAGAGACATGCAATATAAATCATAATTTTATTTTTAAAAAATGTTATATTTTAGCAATTTTGTTATATTTATTAGTTTTATCACCTTTTGTTACTTTTTTTATCTTTTCATAGAAGATTTTTACGAAGGTCATGAATTTTTTCATAGATGATGGATACAATTATTTCATTAATTCTGAAAAAAAGAAGAGTCGATAGCTAACTGAATATAGAAATAAGCATGTATGTATATGTATATGCATATGTACGTCTCAGTTTTTTTATAATTTTAAATAAAGCTACTATTTATTAATGAGGCTCTGTTCAATTTGAGCGTTAGATAGTCTAATATAGTAATAATTTCTAAGAGGAAATATCAAATTGAACAGAGCCTGAGGTGAGATTGATTACTGAAAAGATTTATGATAATTGAATAATCGTCTGTCTTTATAAGTCGATCATGCATTCAAAGCTAACAAGTTTAACTCTTGATAAGTTGATTATGCATTTAAAGCCAACTAGTGAAAAATATAATTACACAACTATGATTGTTTATTGTTAATGGAAGGGTATAAAGCATGGGGTTTACGTATGATAATAATTGGGAGTCATTATGAAAATGCAGAATCTGAATATTCAAAAAATGTATAGATGCTTTTCAACTTAAAGGGCGAATTATTATCCCTAAGCCCTACCTAAATAAGTTGAACATGCATTCAAAGCCAATGGCTCAATACGAAAGATCTTTTTGATGGTGATAATCTTCACAACTTAGCAATTAGAACAATTGGGAATAAGTTATAGTATGAAATATTATACGATAGTGAATAGGAGGAAATTTGGAAGTCATAGAAGTTAAATATTAAAAAAAATATATTTAAACTATGCTTTTTGACTTGAATAAACTTTCGAATTCAACTTCTAAATAAATAATAAATATTTAAATTCATACTTTTTCATTTTCGTGATCTATATTTATTAAATTTAAAATGCCTATAACCTTCGATAAATATATTTTAAAAGTTGACTTATTCTAATCATGCATATTTGTTTACCCCTACATTATTTCTATTATATCTAAATAAATTAAAAATATTACTTATACAGTATTATAAATTATCTTTTCTTCAATATTTAACCATATTTCTTAGGCTCAATTCATATTTTTCCCTAAGATAGTAACATCAATTTTAGCATATTTTAAAAAAATAAAATCAATCAATCAATAAATATATTAATAGTACAATAAAATACTTCTTGATTAGCCTGCAAATTCATCAAATATCTAAAAAAATCAAAAGTAAAAATCATTAATTCTATTATGGAAATCCCTCAAGGTTTTGCTTTACCACTCACTATACAGGATCAGTGTTGATCTGGTTTTTACTGATCTGAACAAAAAAAAGGAGGAAATAGATATCTTGTAAAATGTAAATATTGTTTGAACGAGTTTAGTGGCAAGCCTGAAAGGCTTCAACATTATGTAAATCAGTGTAGTGATTGGCCTACTTCAGAAAAGATGGTTTACTTTCGTAAAATTTCTGAAGAAAGTCCTGCAACTCGTAAGCGTGTTCATGATGAAAATAATAATACTTTTACTTCTAATGAACATGAAAGTACATAACAATCATCTGAATCTCAGCATCAAAGTACCATTCTTGATTAGTATACTCAGCCTTTATTTCAAACACAATCAGAAAAACTCTACTAAAAATTCTTGAAAGCTATTATATATAGAAATATTGCCTTTAACATTGTCGAGAATCTATATTTCCAAGACTATCTCTGTAAATTAAACCCTTCTTACTATCTTCCTTCCTGAGATATGATTCAAGGACATCTCTTAACCAAGATGTTCTCTGACCATCTTCAGGAAAAATTAGATACTCTTCCTTCTCTTATGGACATTACTATTTCTCTAGATGGGTGGACTGATAATTCTGGAAACTCTATTTATAGATTCATGGCTCTAAAGAAGCATCAAGAAACTGTATTGGATATTCTTGATCTGTCTGCACATCGTCACACAAGTGAATTCCTCAAAGGCAAAGTAAAAGAAATCCTATTCATGAATAGTATTCAAATGTCATCTGCTATCGCCATTGTTACTAATAATGCTTTAAATATAGATAAAATGCGATGATTGCTTCATGTAAGTCTGTTAGAAACATAGTATAAACTACAATTTATATTGTAACGGCTTCTACATAATCTTTAAAATAAAATTAGTATATCTATTATATATTAATATTATATTTCTACTAATTAAAATTCTAGGAAGAGCACCCTAATATTATCCTTATTCGTTGTTACCTTCATGTCTTCAATCTAATTGTCAAAGATATTGTTAGCTTTTCTGATACTGTCACTATTTGCAAAAAGAATCAAAAACTAGTTAATTTTTTTAATTCATCGCACATCTGGCATCGTGAATTGCAAAATTGGAAGGAAAATCAAGAAATTAAATACTCTCTGGCAATGCTTTATGAAACAAGATGGTATTCACTTGCTAAAGTTTGCATGGGAGTATTGACCTATGAAAAAAGGTTTCTAGCATTGTCTTTCATTAAGTAAAACTATAGGTTCAAGGTATCCCGTAATCGAGAACAAGGTAATTAAAAACCTCATCGGTAATAGATATCATTTTGCTATGAATGATATACTGATGAAAGTAATAAAACCAATTGTCGATACTATTGGAAGATTGGAGTCAAATGACTCTTCTCTGGCTGATGTTTTTAAAACACTTATTCATATCTATCAACAAATATCTAAGCTTGAAGTTCCTATAAATGGTTTTCAGTCTCATGCTCTTGCTGTTATTAACAAATATGCGAAAGAGTTTAACAGCAATATCTATTTTATTGCACTTTTTCTTTCCCCAATTCACAAGCAACTATCTATATCTAAAAAAATGGATAGAGATAAAATAATTTGAGCTTCACTTGAATTAGCTAAAGCATAGAATTTTAACAGAAGAGATACAGGTCTTTTATTTAAAGAACTGATTAATTACAAGAACAACTATCTTCTATTCGACGTACCTCTTCCTAATTCACCAAAAACTTCGCGATCATACTGGTCAGAATTCACTGGAAATTCACCTTTGTTGTGCCGTTTTGCAATAAAAGTTCTTGCTATTGTCTCTCATAATGCTAGCTGTGAGTGACTTTTTTCATCACTTGGCCTAGTTAAATCAAAGATCCGAAATAAAATAACTCCAGATAATCTTTCAATTCTTGGGCAAATCAGAAATGAACTCCAAAAAAGGATACCTATGAAGGTCAACAAGCATAGCAACGCTGTTTTTGAACCTTTAATAGATGAGAATGAGAACTTGGATATCTTTTTTGATGATGAAAATGAACAATTAGAGGAAGTGAATGAAGAGCTAGAAGAAATTATAGTCGAGCAAGATCAAATACCTTTTATAGTAGAACTTTTTAACTTCACAATGTTTAAGAAAGATCAAGATATTCTTGAAGATTTGCTCCAGGTCAATGTAGAACAAAATAATCTACTGATAGAGGAAGATTGGTCTGTCGATGACATTTTTATTGAAAATCCATAAATTTGTATAAATAAATAGAAATTAAAATGTAAAAAAAAAAAAAAGCAAGAAATAAATATACCTTTGTTTCATGTATCTATTTGATTTCATTTTAAAGAGTTTAAATCCTAGATATTATTTTTGAATAGACAAAATAATAAATTTCGATTAATAAAGAATTAACTACTATTGAATCTGCATCTACTAATTAATATACATATCTTCTATAATTGTGAGTCAAGTTCGATTTTATTGGCTAATCAGCAATAATTTTGATTAGCTAGAATTAAATAATTATGACTTGTCCACGCGATAGTCAAAACTTTAAACCAGGAACGATGATTTTCTGCAGTGATTAAGACTAAATTCTGCATGTGGTTATGACAAATTCTGTGATTTAATATGATATGATTTTTTGCTAATTTGTAATTTCCGTAATTTAATGCAATTATAAATTTTATTCGTCCTATATTTTTTTAAAAAAACATATAATTCCTTAACTCTCTAGCGATTACGCTCATAATTTACATTGATTTATTTTCGACTCCAGCCTGAATTTAAGTTTAAATCCTGCGATATCTTTTGAATTCTGTGATATTTTAGGTATTTATTTAGATTCTGTGACATTCTGCAGTAACTAAGGGTGATTTCTGTGGTTGGCTGCGATTAGAACTTCTGCTATTTTTTGTGAATCATCGTCCCTGCTTTAAACCAAATAAAATATTGACTATTTTGTTCTAAAAGCAAAAAATTTCAATCTTACGACTTTGTACTACTCAGTATTGGCGAAATTGTTTCTAAGTTAAATTGGTAGCAGTAGAATAACCAGATTCGATTAGATGTCAAAATCTATATAAGGCCAGACAAATTTAATTCGGTGGTTTATGTTACATCTCCACTTTGAAAGAGGGGGGGAAGGAAGGTTTTGCAGGAGTTTAAATAGTAAAGTTTTCAAGAATTTCTTCTCTAAAAAAATTTTTTTACAAAATGTTCCGTGTAATATAAAAATTTTCAAAATAGCCCATTTCCTTAGGGAGAAGGGGGAGCTAAGAGAAGCTGAGAGAGTAACCACAGAATTAAATTGGTCTGGCCTAATATGAAAGATGTTTTAGATTTGTTGCATAACCAAAATTCAGCAGATCTAGGTCGGAATGGGTCAGCATTAATATATATAGGGGTATGCCCCAGGCACAATAATAAGGGGCATGCCTCTGACTAAGGCATGCCCTCTAGGGGCATGCCCAAAAATTTATCCGTGCCCACAACACTAACTGTATGGGACATACCTTATTATATATCAAGATCACAAGTCTTTTTCGTGATAAAATATTTAGGACGAGTTAAAAATATTGAGATGATTAGAGAAAGTTATGGAAATATAAGAGCAAAAGTTACCTTTGAAGAAGGAAATAGTTTTGTACAAGGAATTGAAGCTTGAATTATTCCTCTTACAAATGATCTCTTAGTACGTATAACACCAGGACCAAACAGAAAAGAGATATTAGAAAACCAAAAACAGTTTATAGCAAAGCTGTTCAATATCCCACAAAATATAAACGAAGTACTACTATTTAGATAACTAAAACATACTGGCGTAAGTGCAGTACATGTTTTTAAAAATTCAAATAGGAACAACAAAGGTTATATGCTAGTATCTTTCAGAAACCAATGAGATATAGCCTAAGAAAAAAAGTATTCTGTGAAATACTATAATACTAGACTCTTTTGGGAGGTCTCTGAAGTCGAATCAAACGAAGTATACTATACTGAGGAAAGATATAAGCAAAGACTTGATACTTATGAGCCAAATACAAGAAATTATAAGAGACAGGAACTACCTTCTAATAGACTAACAGCTCCTTATAAAAGTGAAAAGAAATTCTTAAAAGAAGAGAACAGGCCAGAAAACAAAAGATATATGAAGTTAGAAAATCAAGATAAAATCTATGCAGAAAAAAGAAAAATGGAGCAGTACAAAGAAACTGAGCATAAAGTCTCTTTCAATGATATAGCATAACGTATTCAAGCTTTAGAAAGAAAATTAAGTAGCTTGAATAATAATTGGAGTCTAGAGACTTCAAATCGCTTCTAAAAGTAGCCAAAGTTGAACGAACAAAAGTTCTAGACAGCTAAGAAGGAAAACTTGAAAGACAGAACAGAGCAGAAACAAGTACAAACCAAAACAAGGAAGAATATAGAGAAAATACAAGCAAAAGAAAGGTAATAGAAAGAGCAGAAGACAATGTGAATAGGAGAAGAAAGCAAGAAAGTATAAAATTAGGTACATACAATATCAATATAATTAAAGGGGATAGTACAAAAGTAGAATTATTAGCAGAATATGGTAAGTCAGAAAGTTATAATATTATTGGAATAGTAAAAGGTCTGGCGATCTTAGTGTAGTGGTTAGGTTGCCAGACTGCTATACAAGAGGTTTGGGGTTCAAATCCCACTGTCGACGAATTTGAATAATTACCTGAACTTTTGTACCCAATTTACGGTAAACTCTGCTCGTTTCTGGAGGTTACAACTCTATAAATTATATTGCACCAATGTCAATCGGACATTGGAAGTGTGATGCAATACTCGAGTTATGTTACGCGAATAAATCTTGATAGGATCTACAGGCAGAGGACCTGCATGGTCGAAATCCTGAGTTTGGTAAAGTAGTACGGATTTCAATGTTCAAGCCGGTTAACACCTGATCCAGTAAAAAACCTGAATACGAAGGATGTGAGATCGATAGATACGAGTAAGTCTGCTATGTAACACAGCCTGGTGCCTTGCATTAGCAGCAACACCAACTTGGTTTGGCAGCTAACTAGATTGGGAGAATCTACCTTGTGAAATATCCAGCTGGAACTTGAAGAACTATATCTGGTAGACGGCCACAGCAGGAACTGGGTTTGTATGAACATCGACAAAGGTCTAATTCAGGTGAATCTGTGAAATAGGCACATGACCACTCTGGTAGGAATTACTTCTGAAGTTAACCAAAGCTCTGCAGCTCACAATACGTTGGGCATACGTATCTCGAGAGGACCTAAGCTGTGTAGAGAAATGGATCCACGGGTGAACCAGCTAGCATCAGCAGTTGGTCATAGTGGTAATGTTAGTTTGGGATGGGGGAAGAGTTAATGATCAGAGTGTTTAAATAGGTAACTCACAGGCGGGTTGCAGATATAGCAGCATAGTGTAGAACCAACAAATGGTCGATCGTCCGTATGGCGAACTACTTAAATTAGACAAAAACTAAAGTTGTACGTGTAGCTTGTTGTACACTCATCATATAACTGTAAAACCTTAGGAAAGTATTCATATGATAGTTCTGTAATAACAAACTAATAAAAATCTAATTGGCCAAGGAAGTGGCCTTAATAATAATATTATTGGAATAGTAGAAACTAACATAGGGGAACAAGAAGGCAAGTGGATAAATATAAAAGAATATAGATACTCAAGTTTTTGAACAGAAGCAGAAAAAGGAAAACATAAAGGCTCGAGAATTAGGTTTTTGGTCAATCAGAATTGGTTAAGAAATATGGAAGTCTGTAAAAGGTTTAACTCATATTTGCTTAAGACTGAATTTTTCTTTAGAAGAGTAGTCTTTCAAGTTTGAATAGTATACCTACCTCCAAAGAATGAAGAAGTAACGAGAAAAGTACACAAAATTCTAATAGAAGAAATTACCAAGAATAGGAAAAAT
>CAJVPM010000460.1:0-17142 GCA_910592325.1 Scutellospora calospora
TTTACTTTATACAAATACCATTGGCCAAATTTTTATTAATATAAATAGTGAGAAATATTACATATTGTGAGAGTATAACTAGCTACATATATAACTTTAGATTATCTAATTTAAGTAGTCCATTCGAAGGTTCTACACTAGCTGCTATACCTGAAATTTATTTGAAAATTCTCTATTTAAACTTTCTAGCTATATGCTATTTCTAACCTGCTATTCTATCATAATTCACCTAACTCTGTACTACTCCCTTTTAGAAGATATTAACAGAGCTAATATTGGTTTACAAACTTTATAATTCAAAGCCTAAGCCTATCTCAAGTACCGCTTCACCAACTTCCTAATCGATAGGTACTATGGCACTGTTATAGATAGTGTAGCCTTCTTAGTATACTATAAGTAATAGCGATACAGCTATTTAATTACTTTAAGAAGCAGTGTCCAAGAAGGAAGTTTCTTTAACAAATTATAAAGACAAGTTTCACTCTACAAGAGGTAGTTCATTTAGATTTATTTAATAACAATATATTTATTAATTATAAATATTTAGAATCAAGTACAAGAGAGGAGAGGGAGTTGAGGTCTAAACAACTAAAGGGCAAGAGGGGAAATTCTACTTGTATTTATAACTTTTAGCAAGTGTTATGTAAGCATCAGCAAAGCATCATATAAGTGACTTGTGCAAGTATCACTTAAGCGTTCATGCAGGTGACAGTTAAGCATTACTATTAATAGTTTAGCACAGTAAGAGGCACAGTATTCAGCACAGTGTTTGGCACAGTCCAGCACAGTCTTTCAGCATAGTCTGGCATAGTATTGGCATAGTATTTGGTGCAGTTTTGGCGCAGTATTTGGCAAAGTATTCAGCACAGTTCAGCACAGTGTTTAGCACAGTCTGGCACAGTTTTAGTATAGTATTTTCTTGCTATGGCCTATGTTTTCTCCAGATATTACATAATAACTTCAGATGTAACTTATATTATCGTATAGCTGATATTCTTGACTACAAAGTTACTTAAGGGTATTTTTCACTATTTATATTAATAAAAATTTGGCCAATGGTATTTGTATAAAGTAAAAAAAAAAAAAAAAAATAAAAAAAAACATATCAAAGATCACACTAGGCAAACTTAAATAAATAGTTTGAGCAAAAAAAGGAAAAGAAGCAATTAAATATCTTGAAGTTTGAATTTTAAAAAAAGATAGAAAAGAATATAATGAACTAATAATTACAAAAAAAGTAACAAAGGTCTGGTGATCTTAGTGTAGTAGTTAGGTTGCCAGACTGCTATGCAAGAGGTTTAAGGTTCAAATCCTACTGTCGACAGAATTGAATAATTACCTAGACATCTGTATCCAACTTACAGTGAACTCTACTTGTTTCTGGAGTTGTAACCCTGTAAATCACATTGTACCAATGCCAATTAGAGTATTGGAAGTATGATGGGTATTGGAGAGAGCATAACATTATACGAATAAATCTTGATAGGATCTACAGGCAGAAGATCTGCATGGTAGAAATCCTAAGTTAGGTGAAGTAGTATGGATTTTGACTGTCATACTAGTTAACGTCTGATCTGAGAAAGGAAATTTACGTATGAAAAGATCAGCGAAATAGATATGAGTAAGTTCTGAGTACAGAAGGATCAACAAAACAAATACGAGTAAGTCTGTTATACAAGGTCATATAGCAACACCAACTTGGCTTGGTAGCTAACTGGATTTGAGAGGATCTGTCTTATGTGATATCCAGTGGTAAAGCAGGCAACACTAAGCAATAGATTTGGAAAGATCTACTTCGTGTGATATCTAAAGGCACAGATAACTAACTTAGTAGAAGATTACAGTAGAAACTAGGTTTGTACAAACATTGAACAAGGGTATATGCAAGCTAGATTGAGATATAGCGTAGCATATTTGGGTACCATAGTACCCATCGATTAGGAAGTTGGTGAAGGGTACCTGAGATGGGCCTAGGCTTCGAATCATAAAGTTTGTAGATTCATATTAGCTCTGTTGATGTCTTCCAAAAATGGAAGTAATACAAGGTTAGGTGAATTTAGGTAATAAAATGATAGCAGATAGGAATAGCATATAGTCAGAGAGTTTAAATAGGGAATTTTCAAATAAATTTCAGGTATAGCAGCTAGTATAGAACCTTCGAGCGGACTACTTAAATTAGACAATCTAAAGTTATACATGTGGCTAGTTGTACCCCCCCCAATGTAATCTTCGCTTAAAACAATCTAAACCAACCAAAATCCCGCCAATGGCATGTTTAAAAAAAAAAAAAAAAAAAAAAAAAAAAAGTAACAAGAATATGTAAAGCAATCTAATAGAAAAAAGCTTCAGTTAGGTCTGGCAATCTTAGTGTAGTGATTAGGTTGCCAGACCGCTATGCAAGAGGTCTGGAGTTCAAATCTCACTGTTAACAAATTTAAATAATTATTTAGACCTTTGTATCTAACTTACAGTAAACCCTGTTCGTTTCTGGGGTTGTAACCCTGTAAATCACATTATACCAATATTATTCAGATATTAGAAGTGTAACGGAATGTTCAGAGAGCATAACGTTATATGAATAAATCTTAATAGGATCTATGAGCAGGAGACCTGCATGGTAAAAATCCCGAGTAGGTGAAGTAGTACAGCTTTCGACGGTTATACCAGCTAATGCTTGATCTAGAAAAGAAACTATCATCAAAAGATGCCGATCAAATCAGGTGTACATAAATCCATTCCACAGGGAGGATCAGTAATACCAACCTGGCTTGGTGGCTAACTAGATTGGGAGGATCTGGTTCGTGAAACATCTGAGAAGATAGACATGGAAAACTGGTGGAGAGCTACAGTAGGAACTAGGGTTATACGAATATCTGCAAAGGTCTAAGCTAGGTGAATTCATGAAATGAGCATGGACCACTCTAGTAAGATTGCTTACGAGGTTAACTAGAGCTTTGCGTGCTACAATATATTGAGCAATACGCATCCTAAGAGGACCTAAGCTGAGTTAGATAAATGGATCTGCAACGAGCTAGCTGGCTTAAGCAGTTAGGTGTTATAGTGACGTTAGTTGTTTCTAGTATTGGTTAGGTGAACAGAGTGTTTAAATAGGTAACTCACAAGCAGGTTACAGGTATAGCAACTTGTGTAGAACCAAACAGGTGATCTACCTGTATGGCGGACTACTTAAATTAGACAATAACTAAAGTTGTACATGTGGCAGGTTATACACTCTTCATGTAATTACAAACTGTAGGAGATTGTCAACAGACAACCTCATATATTAAACTAATAAAATCTGCTTGGCAAAGTAAGCTGCCTTTAATTAAAAAAAAAAAAAAAAAAAAACAATATGCAATGCTCATACTATTGCAATATGGTCATCTCAAAACTATAACCAAATAAGGGCCTACCTATATGACCAAATTAACTAGAACTCTACATAGTTATACCTCAACAACAATAACAGACGATCATACAAATTTACTAACTTTAAACTTAGCAAACTCAAAACTTTCCATATTAAACTTCTTCATAATGAACTACTAACACTATCACATCTCTATAAGTATTATCCAAACTATATATCAGATAACAAATACTTTAAATATAATCAAATTGACTTAGAACTTCACTGGATTACAAATTATAATTCTAATATATTACAAGAAATTATTCTACAATCAACAAATGAAACTCTTAATTCTGCAAATTTAGAAATCACTCAAACACAATTCCAAATACTACAAAACTTAATTATTCACCATCCTTCTCTTCAACTATCTTTAAACCCCTTCGAAACTATTAACTTATACACCTTACTCAAAGGACTTCTCCCACACACTCTTATTCAATCAATTCTACTATATACTAACTCAGTTCATACAACTTCACAAATAACTATTAAGTTGTTCCTTAGACTTAACTCAAAAATTTATGAATAGCTATGCCTACTATACTGCTCTAAATATGTTAACTGGAAATACCAACATAATATTCATATCCCACACTCAAACTTTCAACAAAACAGAAGAAACAATTAACAACTATTACATACTTCACAACAATCACATAACTCATATAGTTCTCCTCCTCAACATAACCATATATCATCAACTGAACTCACTATACAAAAACTTGTAGCTTGGCGAATACATTAGATCAAATATGGCTTTTTCACAAATTCTATTCTCTCTAATCAAGTCTAGACGAGTCTTGACCACTCTAGTAGGTTTAGGTCACAGATAATTCTAATTTAGCTTTAGCTTTAGAATAACTTTAGTTTCAGTTATATTATTATTATCTAAGCTTCAATTCTTGTATATAATTTATTACTAAGTAGTTTTATGTAAACTCTTAACTATATTTTATCTAATAAAGATAGAGAAAGACCTCACCTCAACCTATGGGTTGAACTTAAAAAAAAATGAAAATACTAAATATATACTTTCTTGTATACTTAATAATACTAACATATATAAAATACTACTTAACCAAATAACAAAAGTTGACTACTATACTGATAATAAACAATTATAATACTCTATACTAATCTAAACAATCGATTCTATTAACTATCTTACAGTATATCATTACTTGTAATATCTGAATTGTACAATAATCTAAGCAATAATACTACATGTGATGTTACTTTCTATATAATTCATCAAGAATATAGCTCTTAGTTACTCAGTAAAAGGTCTATTTAGCTTCAATACTTACTTTCTTTATGATAATTAAGAGACCTAGTATATTCTTTATTCAATAATTTAACAAACGTGATGAGGAATCAATTATTAATTATAGCAAAATTAGAGAATTTAACACTTAGGAAAATTAAAGATATTTAATTAGGTCTGGTGATTTTAGTGTAGTGGTTAGGTTGCCAGACTACCATACAAGAGGTCTAGGTTCAAATCCTACTGTATACAGAATTAAATAATTACCTAGATATCTGTATCTAACTTATGGAAAACTCTGCTCATTTCTGGAGTTGTAACCCTATAAATCACATTGCACCAATGCCAATTGGGGTATTAGAAGTGTGACAGAGTATTCAGCAAGACATAATGTTATATGAAGAAATCTTAATAGGAAAATATTAGTGTAGTGGTAGTTAATCACAGGATAATATACGCATACTGATCTATGGGTAGGAGATCTGTATAGTAGAAATCCCGAGTTAGGTAAAGTAGTATAGATTTCAACAGTTATACCAGTTTACATCTGATCTGATGAAAGAAATTTGTGGCTAAAAGATGTGATCGAGCAGGTGCGAGTAAGTCTGTTATACAAGGTTGTATAGCTATACTAACCTAGTTTGGCGGCTAACTGGATTAGAAGGATCTGCCTTATGAAATATCTGAAAACATAGAGGACCGATCTAGTGGAAGGTTACAGTAGGAACTGGGTTTGTAGGAACATCAAATAAGAGTATATGCAAGCTAGATTAGGATATAGCATAGCATAGTTGGGTACTACAGCACCCCATTGGTTAGGAAGTTGATGAAGGGATACCTTGTGATAGGGTCTAGGCTCTGAACTATAAAGTTTGTGGACTAATGTCAGCTTGGATGTCTTCCAGAAGAAGTAGCACAGGGTTAGGTGAATTTGGTAAAACAAGATAGAATACGAGTAAGTGTCATAGGGCCAGAGAGTTTAAATAGGTAATCTTCAAATAGATTTTAGGTATAGCAGCTAGTGTAGAACCTTTGGGTGAACTACTTAAATTAGACAATCTAAAGTTGTACATGTGGCTAGTTGTACTCTCACAATATGTATCATTTACTCACTATCAATACCAATAAAAAAATTCAGCTAATGGTATTTGTATAAAGTAAAAAAAAAAAAAAAAAAAAAAAAAAAAATATTTGATTTAAGGTAAATAGTAGTTTATTTAGAAGAATAAAGAGGACCCATATTTATACAAAATTTATTCTTTTAGAGAAGACTATAATAATGCTAATTTCTCTTTAATACTAAGCTTATCCTTCTCACTAGTGAGCAATCATGTTTAAGCTTCACATAGTACAAAGCCACACTGCTCACCTCTATGTTTATCGTTTCTATAATTTATTATTATAGCTTAAACAATTAGCCCCAACTACTTACTCTAATGTTTATATTAACTGCTACCATAGTTCTTAAATATAAACAAGAGTATGAGCAGGACAAGAATATAAATAATAACTATTTACAGATAAGAAATAATAAAATAATAACGAAATAATAATAAAAAAGAAAAATAGATAAAATAATAAAAAGAAATGTAATACGGAACAGGGTACCAACTTACAATCTAACATTAGTCAATATGCATAAATTTACATAAAACTGATATATATAAATCTAGAGATTAGAACAACCTAAAATTTCTTTAATCGTTTAACTATTTAACTCAGCTGGTATTAAGATAATCTTGGCTCATAATCAGCATAATTTGGCCTAAAATTATAGAACAATTTTTATGCAGTTAAATGGTTCTAATCCCTACATAAATCATTTTTCAAATTTTATGTATCATGTTTAGTTTACTCTGTATAAATAATTTAAATCTTTTTCAAATTATTTCAAATAACAAAAATTATATAGTGATATGTACATAGTAATAAACAGCTCCTATGTATATAGTATATTATTCAATATCACATAATTTATAATAGTTTTTTTGTTTTTTTATAATATTTTAAAGTACTTTGATATCATGTATTGCCTTATAAATCTAATTCTTGCACTTACTATTTTATTCCCACTTAAGTTACTTTGAGATTCTAAATCCACTTATGAAAATACTGAATATCACCTATTAAAAATACATATTCAATGAAAAGATTAATAAAATTTTAAATCAAAAAACTAAATCTGATATGTATTCTTATTTGTAGATTATTTTTTAAATCAGCTATCCATATATTCTGTATATATATATTTTTTTTTATTTGTTTAAAGTGAAGTCTATTCTCTTTTTCTTTATTAAATAAATATAGTGTGAATGTGAATTACATTTTAAACTATTCTACTATGTAATAGAATTTGGAGGCTAGAGCTAAGTTACTCCTGACCTAAACTTTACTAAAAAAGGTTATAAACCCACTCAGATTAAGTGTGATATCTCTTTAGGTAAAGTGTTATAGATAATAAATTTGTTTAACTATGTATTATATTTTAATAGATATTCATCTGGTATTAGCTATTCATACTTTAGAACTATTGGAATTATTACTTCTGTCGTTTGATTAATATTATTACTACTGACTACTATTCTGCTAGGTATTCATATTTTGGTATAAATTTTCTGTGATAGTATATGCATAAATTTGGTTATAAGTTTAGTAGAAGAAGAAGATTGAGTTGGTAATAAATTGTATTGTAATATTATGCTAGAAGTTATAGGTCTAGTTGCTGTATATATTGTACTAATTATTTAGTAGATAAATTTCTGTTTATCTTCATTAGAGATATTGAGTTCATCTTTTATATCATCTAGAGTTTCGAATATAGTATGCTGTATCATATAGTTGTTTGTTCTGTATACTAACCAATGTACTTGGTCTTTTAATTCTCTGCTACATCTTGGACATATTAGGTTTTGGTATTTGCCAGAATGCCAATAGTAAAGATTTAGTAGTGTAGGTAGTTTGCTTGTAAGTAGTTTGACTTTAAAAGCCTTTAGTTTTGATGCTGCTATATTAGTACTATGTGCTAATAGTCTGCCTTTATAGTTTATATAGTCATATGTCCATTGCCAGTTAATTGTATGCTGTGATATTGAAAGTAGTACTATTCTATTCTGCAAGTACCATTGTACTAAATTTCTTATATTAATTAAATGTCTTAAAAATCTCCTGGTATTATGTGTAATGATTTGATGCGATATTGTAGGAATGAAGTTTCTATATAAGAATTTGTAATAATTAAGCTCCGTTTTGTATATAATTGTATTTTGGCATATATAAGATATTTCTTTGTTAAAATTCATAGCTATTTGTACTTCTTTAGTTGTTATCATAGCTTTAACCCCAATTATTAATACCCAATAATTATATTAGTATAGTTGTTAATATGTATGTTCATTAGCTTAAATAATATTCTACAGATTTTATTGTATAATGTAGTTTGTAGTTATATTATTCAGTGATTTGAGCGCAATAATTGATACTATTGCTGCTATAGCCAATAAAAATATTTTTAACTATGATGACTAGCATGTGCTTAAAATTTGAATAGATTGAGATATTGATGAACTAGATATATTACTAATGAATATATATTATCTATTATGTGTCTAGATATAGCCAAAGATTTATATATCATATACTAGCTGTACTAGTATTGAGCAACACAAATCCTATAAGAGTGTATTAATATTCTCAAAGCTTTGTATAAATTTCTATAAGCTTAGAAATCTTTTGGCTATAAATAGTGTTCGTGGTATACTTGTGAGCTTTGTTTGTTTAGTTTTGAAGCTTTGCTTAATATCTTCTATATTGCTTAGAAATTTTCTTTTTTTAGTTATTATAATTCTCATAGTATATCTGTTATAAATTGTAAATATATATATATTAGTTTTGTTAGTTTGGTTCATTATATATCCTGTGCATTTATTAAGGATACTTTGTGTATTTGCTATCCAGTATCTAGCTGTGATAAGATTATTATCATAGTACTTGAATTTGCCTATAACTTGTTAGTGAGTTGCTATCTATTTAGGTAGTTTTTTGTTAGAGAATAGTATGTTTGTGCAAGAATTAGGGACCTGTATATCAAATAACAGGTGTGTTTTTTCTTCTATCCATTATTGTATTAGATTAAACCATTTTGGTTGTCTGCTTGTAACTGCTTTTTGAATTTGATGTTTTAGATTTTTTCAAGTTAAGAACTGTGATGAGTTGTAATTAAGAAATTGCTCAATAAAGGATAATGAATAGCAATTGAGTGAAGTTTTAATCATTGGACAAAGCTTTTGCTCAGCTAGTATAGAGTTAATAGATATGCCTTGTATTGCTAATGGTATTAGCTAAGAGTTAGTACCATTAACTATTTATATTTGTTATACATGAATCGTTATTATTATACTAGCAGTTAATATTTTGTTCATTTTTTTAGTAAAGACAGAAGTATTTCTAAGTATTGACTGGTTTGATAAAGCATCATTTTGCAGGTCTTGAAGTCTAATTTTAAGTGATGAATTGTGAAAGGATAAGTCATTAAGTGCTTTGACTATTTGGTTGATATGTTGCATATTTTGTATATCTATAATTTGTTTTATTCTATAAATCTCTTGATGTGTTATTGTTGAATTTGAAACTGATCTTGCTAGCTCTGCCTTCTTTTTAATCCTAGCAATATATTTTTTTGTTAGTTTATCACAAATATGAACTGGAATAACTGTGTTTTGACAATAATATGCTAATCTTGTAAGTATAACACTATTAACAATATATATATACTACTTGTCTGTTATATATAATCTATTAAGCTTGTTGAGAGTGAATTCTATTTCTTCTATAATAATTTGATGAATAGATTGATTTGACTTAGTATATGAAAACCAACATCTAAGGAAACAGAATGCTTACTGTAGAAATATATTATATAGAGTAGTATTGTCATAGCTAATATTAGTATTTGCATCTGTTGAGTTAGTTGCCAACACAGATTTTTGAGGATTGACTTTAATATTAACTAGTTGGTAAAAGGATGATGCAGTATTGAGAATCCTCTGCATTGTAGTTGCTGAATCAGCTACTCATATCATGTTATCTATAAAGGCTATAACTGATATATTAGAAGAAAATGTTTAGCTATTTGGTTCTAGAATTGACATTTTTAGAGTATAACCTTTGTGTTCTCTTGCTATTCATGAGATAAGAGGATCATAATAGATTTCCTATAAAATAGGTGATATCATCTCCCCTTGATCTATTTCATCCTAGACTTCATAAGTAGGTGATTTTCTTAGGTTTGTTAGCACATGGTTTTGTCAATTATGAAATATACTTATAAAAAGGGCTATGAAGTTTTCTGAATATTTGATTCTTCTCATTGCATCCATAGTAATAGTAGATAGATTGAGTTATATACTTTAGATATATCTTGAGTTACTATTCAATATTTCTTATTTTTAGTTAATGCATCTTCAAGTATATGAGTTAGATCTATTATAAGTTTAGCTGTTGATATATGTAGAAGTGCAGCATAATTTTGTAGTGCTAGTATAGAATATTTATCTAATATCCTAATTAGTCTTGTGTTTATAATTTTTGTAAATAATTTGCATGTATGTTCAATTAATATGATTAGTCTAGTTTGTATTAGTAACTCTTTGAAAGTAGGTTTTTTCGATATAGAATATACTAGACTGTGTTTCTATTGTTTAGGTGTAATATTATAGCTTAAACAAAGGTTGAAGATTGAGAGCAAAACTTGTATTGCATTTGATAGTAATCTTTTTATCATCTCATTTGATATTCTATAAGGCCCTGTTGCTTTATGCAATAGTGTTTTATTAATAGTTTGTATCAGTTTATGTTCAGTGATTACATTTGATAGTGGTTGATACTACTCATAATTAACTGCATCTAATGGTTTATAGAACTGTTCCCATTCTGGCCATTGGTCTTGTTCAATTAGGTTAAGTTTTGTCTAATTTGAATGTGTCTGCTAACTTCTTCTTTAATTTTAGTCACCTCAGTAATTATATCAGATAACGTTGTTATATTATTAAGTATAACTGCATCAGTATGTCTTCCAAGTATACTGTTGATTATCTTTTTTGTATTAGTTTAGAAGTTATTGCATCTTTTTGCTACTGCAGCATAAATTTGCTCTCTAATTTCACTTTAATTTTCAGTATTTCTAGCTGTATAATTCATTTTTCTTATATTTTTAAGTAGTTGTACTGTGTTATCTATTTGTCTGTATTCTAAATTTTCTGGTCTAATCTCAATTAATTCATCTTGTAGCAGAACTAAAATTAACTGTAGAGGTTTGTTAATTTTTTGGGTCAACTATTTAATTGACTGTAGTAACTTCATCATCATAACTAGTTTAATAACTTTGTTAACTTTGGTTAATACGTGATGTAGTATGGTTACCTTATAAGTATAAGTTTGATACTTAAATAGTTGCTATTTGGTGCTGGAAATAATTTTGTTTGCCATTTCTTTGATCATTATATTAAATTAGTGCTAGGCCTGGTTAAGTATTTATTCATCTTTGATCTAACTAGTAATTCACTAATTTATTTTGGTTTCAATTTTGTCTGAAAATTGTTGCCATATATCTTCTGTCATTTTGTGATATGTAAATACTTTCTTAGTTTGTTTTTTTCGTCAAATCACTGGTACTGGGTCAATCATTTGCTATTTTAATATTAAGTTTGCATGGTTACTATTAGTAGCTAGAATGAATAGTTCTAATATTGGAGTATTGTATTTGTTAGCCATTTGTGCTGATACCTATATATCATTGATTTGTAATGATAGCTGATCTCTTCTCCATATTGCTTCTAAAATTTTGTTTAGTTGCAAAGTGCTGATTATATCATTAACTTCCATAGTTTTATAGAGTAATATTATATTACTACTATTTTTTTGACTTATATGACTATTGAAGTCTCTGAGAACTAAGATGTTCATCGATCTAGCTCTGCTAAAGTTTATCCAGCTAGCTATTTTATGCTGTATTTGTTTTGATAAATTGCTATTATTACTTGGTAGGTAAACTACAATAATTCTTGTTCTATTATTTTGTGGGAAGAAGAAATCTATATATATCGCAATACCTGATATTGTCTGTATGTTATGTATATAGTATTGTAAATAGTTTCTAATTGCTATTACTATGCCAAGTACTGATTCTCTTATTTTTACTTGAGTTGTTGTAGTACATGAAGTATATATCTTGTACATTAAGTTAGTTAGAGATCTCTTGAAATTCTGAGATTCAGCAAGTTTTGTTTCTGTCATAATAACTATATGATAGTTTTGCCTATTACAATATTCTAACTATAAGGTTCTTTTCAGAACTATATTGATACCCTGTACATTGTATATAGCTATTCTTAGATTAGTAAGTTGTTTATTATTGTTAGTATATGAACTTAATATGTTTATGAATTGATTATTGGCTTGTAGGTTGGTTGTATTAGTTATATATTTATTTTTTTCTGTGTATAAATCTAGTATAGTTGTGTCTTGATTATTCATATTATTGTTCATTAATGTTGTCCTCATCGAAAAGATTCCAGAGTGGTGTTGGTAGATCGAGAAGTCTGTTAAGATATATAGGTAATGAAGTAGTATTAAAGTATTCTAGTAAGAATATGATAGCTTGAGGTAGTTTTTTGTATGAGTCAACTGGGAATAGTGCTCGAATTTCCTCAGTTTGGTTACTTATATAAGTATTAAAACCTTCTATGGATGTTGGGAGTTTAATTTCACTATCTTCATTTGAAATCTGTATTCATGTCTCTAGTATCCTATAAAAATAGTAATGCTGACAAAGTAATCTTACTGTTTCAGTTAATGCTTTAGGAGTCATGATTAGTATATTAATATTAATATGTTCTACTTGTCTTAGATCCTATAGCAGATTTAGTTTTTCTGTTGGGTTAACTATTATATAAACAAGTGGAAGTGATATTGGAATATGATATGTATGTTTGATTTCAGTGAAAAATCTTTTTGCTATAGTGATATCTGTTATTAGAAATATATATTTTCTTTGTGTTTTCAATATGTTTGGATCAGTTGGAAGATATTTTATAGCTATGATATAATCATTTGGCATTCTTTTAAATTGGTAGTGTTCTCTTAGTAAGTCTACATGTTGTCTAAAATCACTAGCATCTTTGGTTAGAATAGGAAATCATTCTTTAGCATAGACTTTAGTTTCTGAGGTGTAAGAGGTAAATCAGGTTTTGGTAATGGAAGATCAAAGTATGATGCTAGTATACATTTGCATTTGTATCATATATTTAATTTCTCTTTATAGTATCTAAGTCTTGCTAACTGTGATCATTTAGTAATAGGAAACATTTCTCTAACTAACTCATCTAGCTTTGATGGGTCTTCTAGCAGTTCTATGCATGTATCAGAGAAGTATATATCTGGCAGAGTTGTAAAGGTAAAGATTTTTCTGAGTAATAAAACAATTAATTCTGTCAGCCTATAATCTGTGATAGGCAGACTAAAAGGAATAATTTTGCTGATATCTTCAGTTATAAGATTAGGTGCTATTGGTAGTAGTTGAAGTTAATTTGCAACTATATTTTGAATAATCAAGCATACTTGTTCAAAAGATATTTCATATAGTATTTGTATAAAATGAATATAGTAAAATAGTATTTGTGTTGCTTTGTGAGGACTTATAAGCTAGATGTCCATGTTTCGGATATAGTCAATTACTAGTTTTTGCTTAAGTATTAGGAATATTTAATTCCTATTATATTTGTTGATCAGTAAGACATCATGTTGGTTTTTATGCAACTCTTAGTAGTTGATTGAACTCTGTTTGATGTTGTGGTTCAGTTGCTTTGTTGCAAGTAAAAGTTCTAAAGAAGGCTGTATTCCAATGCTTAAATTTTAGTATGATTGCTAAAGGTATCATTATATTGGTTGGTTTAGTTGTAATCTTGTGTTGCAAGAATATCTCTAGTACTTCATATGATGCAAAAGTATCAATAATTTTTTTTTTTTTTTTTTTTTTTTTTTACTTTATACAAATGCCATTAGCCAAATTTTTTATTGGTATTGATAGTGAGTAAATGATACATATTGTGAGAGTATAACTAGTCACATGTACAACTTTAGATTGTCTAATTTAAGTAGTCCGCCTAAAGGTTCTACACTAGCTACTATACCTGAAATCTATTTGAAGATTAACTATTTAAACTCTCTGGCCCTATGATACTTACCTGTATTCTTTCCTTGTTTTACTAAATTCGCCTAACCTTGTGCTACTTTTCATAGAAGACACTCGAGCTGACATTAGTTCACAAACTTTATAGTTTGGAGTTTAGACCCTATCACAAGGTGTCCCTTCACTAACTCCTTAACTGATGGGGTGCTGTGGTATCCAACTATGCTATGCTATATCCCAATCTAGCTTACATATACCCTTATTCGATGTTCATACAAACCTGGTTTCTACTGTGACCTTCTACCAGATCGGTCCTCTATATTTTCGGATATTTCATAAGACAGATCCTCCCAATCCAGTTAGCCACCAAGCCAAGTTGGTGTTGCTATACGACCCATGTGACAAACTTACTCGCACCTGCTTAGTCGTATCTTTTAGCTACAAATTTCTTTTACTAGATCAGGAGTAAACTGGTATGACTGTTGAAATTCGTACTACTTCATCTAACTTGGAATTTCTACCATACAAGTTCCCTGCTCATAGATCAGTATGCATATATCATCCTGTGATTAACTACTGCCATACTAATATTTTCTATCAAGATTTATTCGTGTACGCATATCATCCTGTGATTAACTGCTGCCACACTACTAATGTCTGATTGACTTAATGCAACTTAACTTACAGGGTTACAACCCCAGAAATAGACAGAGTTTGCCATAAGTTGGGTACAAAGATCTAAGTAATTATTCAAATTTGTCAACAGTAGGATTTGAACCCCAGATCTCTTGCATAGCGGTCTGGCAATCTAACTACTACACTAAGATCGCTAGACCTAATAATCTTTTTTGATATCTATATAATGTAGATCAAGTATAATATAGATCATGATCAGCAAAAAGAAAGAAAAGGCTTCTTAGAGATCATTAGAGGAGAAAAAGAAAGGCTTCTTTATTTTATAAGAAAGGTTTCTTAAGGGCTTCTTAGTTAAAAGTTTCTTAGAATTTTCTTTCTTTAGAGATTCTAAATATTTAAAAATTTTCTTTGGTTTTCCGCTAGAAGGTACCAAAATATTACAAGTGGTATAGTCTTCTTAGTATATCACAAGTAATATAAGACATGGAAGAGAGACTTTTAACAGTATCAAAGCAGGATATTACTTTGCAAAGGTAATTTATTAAAAAGATTATATTAAAGCAAGGAGTATTCTTTATTTATGATACAATATCAATAATACAAGACTATCTATTAGTATCTGTGCTAAGAGAATTCTAATATTAAGAAGATTGTAGAAAACAAACCTAACTTTAATGGAAGGGGAAAAAACAGGATTTTTATATCTTTTTCCTAAACATCCTCAAATGTCTTCAAACATAGTTAAAAATCTTCAAATATCATCAAACGTTATCAAATATCTTTAAATGTCTTCAAACATTATCAAATATCATCAAACATCTTTAAGTGTAGTTAAATGTCAATAGGAATTTCTAACTGCTAATAACTCTATACCTACTAATCTAATTCCTACAAATTATAGCTCATTATAATCATGAGACTATTCTAATTTTAATAACACTAGTTAAAGATATTGCTAACTTATAAGATAATTTATAAAATACAAATAAAGAATAACTAATTAATAAATATAAAATAAAGATAAAATTACTAAAACTCATTTGATAACAATACTACTATCTTTTTTACTTTACTATATACTAGTTTTATTTATATTTTTGTTAGTTTCTTTCTCATAATTTTTTTAAACAAAAATAACTACTATACAAGATTTAGTAAATGCTATCAGATAACTTGTTACTACTTAAAATACTTTAATATAATAACTTAGTTAATTCTAAGTTTAACAACAACTCTAAGGGCAATAACAATATGAAAATAATCTTGTACTTACAAAAATTGATATAAAAATTTTTATATTTAAAAGAGAATCTTATGAAAATATAGTAACTTAGTTATTACAAATACCAAAAATTTTTTTGACTAAGATCTTGCAGATGAATCAATTCAAATTCACTATGCTACTATAGGCTTCAAAAATACTACTTTATATTAGTACTTGAATAAAGTTGTTATAAATAATAACTAACTTTTTTTTAATTATTAGAACAGATTTGTAAATACAATTAAAAATGTTTTTTAACCTTCTAATTATTAACAATATCTTTATCAACAACTTAAAAAGCTTAGACAAACTAGAACTATAAGAGATTATACAATACAATTCTAAAATATTATAGGACAAATTACAAATATAGGTGCTTTGAACTAAATAACATACTATACTAATAAACTAAAACCTGTAACTAGAATAGAAGTTGTATATAGAGCATCTAATATCTTAAAAGATACTATTAAGTATATAATAAGATATAATATTACTATATTTAAAATAAGAAAACTTTCAATAAGCTATAGAAAATACTTTAAATCTTCTTTGTCTAATCAAATAAATAAAGAAAATAAAGGTTCTGTATTTATAAAACTTGACTCTTCTGAAATATAAGAAAAACTTTAATAATAATACAAAAAAAGAATTTAAAAAAGGAATTTGCTACAAGGTCTAGTAATCTTAGTATAGTAGTTAGATTATCAGACTACTATATAAAAGGTTTGAAGTTCAAATCCTACTGTCAATGAATTTGAATAATATTTAGACTTCTGTATCTAACTTACAATAAACTCTATCTGTTTTTGAAGTTGTAACCCTATAAATCATGTTGCACTAATATCATCTAGATATTGGGAGTATGACATTATACTTGTAAAATATAATATTATACAAATAAATTTTGATAGGATCTATAAACAGGAGATCTATATAGTAGAAATTTTAAGTTAGATGAAGTAGTACAGATTTTGACAGTTAATTTAGTTAATACTTAATTTGATAGAAAAGTTTGTATGTATATGTTGTAGATCGAATAGGTGCAAGTAAGTTCATTCAATATACAAAAAGGCTAGCAGTATTAACTTAGCTTAGCAGCTAACTAAATTTGAAAAGATCTATTTGTAAAATATCTTGGAAACCTTGAAAAACTAAACTAGTGAAGAGCTATAAAAGGAACTAAGTTTGTACAAATATTGATAAGGGTCTAATCAAGGTGAAACCTAGAAAATAGGTACAGAACACTCTAGTAAGTTTGTTTAGTTTTTGTATTTGTTACCTATACAAAGCGCCGATGGTAGTATGGATGAGTTTTATTATTTGTTTAGTATAGTATTTTAGTATAGTTTTATTAGTAATAGTTTTGTATAATG
The DNA here is from genome assembly GCA_910592325.1 of Scutellospora calospora. Classification (NCBI taxonomy): domain Eukaryota; kingdom Fungi; phylum Glomeromycota; class Glomeromycetes; order Diversisporales; family Gigasporaceae; genus Scutellospora; species Scutellospora calospora. The sequence goes on from CAJVPM010000460.1 coordinate 17,140, forward strand.
ATT
>CAJVPM010000461.1:0-17142 GCA_910592325.1 Scutellospora calospora
AAGAGATTAATAAATCTAAATTAGGATTGCATATAAGAATATTCTTAAAATCTTTAAAAAAATCGTATAATTTTTTGAGAACCAATCAACAAAAGATCACTTATCTTTTAATATTTCTAAATAAAGAATACCAAGAATTTGTTTTAATATCATATAATTTTTCTAATCTACTAATAATAATTCAAGATCTTTATTCAGGATGAGATAAAATATTGTTAATAATCATAAAATAAAATAAAATAAAAACGAACGAACAAACGAACGAACCGTATCGTATGTTAACTTTTTTTTTTTTTATACCTTTTTGGACCAGCTTTTTCGTGAAAACCAAGGCATCTTTGATATCAAATTATTTTTGCTAATATTTTTTTTTGAATAAATTTTATGATCTATTGAATTACAATCATTCACAAAGATTCAAAGATTAAGACTAATATCTTGAACGCCCTTTCAACACTTTTTTTATTTTATTTTTTATATATTTTTTTTTAAATTTATTTTTCACATGTATAATAAAATCGTAAGAAAGTGTAATGTCGTTTCCTCTATTAAAAATAAAAATAATAATTATTGGTTTTTTTTTTTTGAAAAACCAATTTCTATTCTATTCTATTAAAATAATTTTCTATTTAAATAAATGCAGGAGTATTTTTTTTTTTTTTTTAAAGGAAGATAGTTGAAAAAAAGTTATAAAGAAAAAAAAAAAAAAAAACAACCTCGGTCATAAAAAAAAAATAAAAGATGTTTTTGGAATTTATAGTCAATATTACCAAAAGATCTTTTATATAAACATGATTTAATATGAAGCCCTAAAACTGTCTCATTCATTATTTACGAAATTCGGTTAGTTGTAAAGTGAAATTGAAAATTGAAAATTGAAAATCTTAAAAGATCATTCCGAATGAAGAATGACCGTTTATAATTTTTTTGATATACAAAAAGGAGGAAATCCTTATTTAGAGATACATTTAATTAGTTTAACTTGGTTGCTGGAAAACAATTTTACATAAAAACTCAGCTTTCAAAAATGATGAAAGTAACTAAAAATGTTAATACAGATAATCGTTACAGACCCTTCAATTATATATGACAAGAAAATTCTTTGAAACATGATTTATATACTTTAGCGTTAGTATTATTACTTACTATGTAATTTTGTTTTTTGCAAAGTTTTTTGTAAGTAAAAAAAAAAAAGTTTCATTTTTTTTATCGTCTCTATTACGTAGCAATTGTCATTCTATATACAAAATTATTACACAAAGTGAAGGGGGGCTCGGAAGTTGTACATTGTGATTTGCAACCTTGATCTTCTAAAATGACTCATAAAATACATAAGTTATCGATGAATTGCATGAGAATTTAGCTAAAAGATTATCAATGCAAAGTAAATTTGGTTAATTAATTAAGATCGAAAAAAAAAAGAACTTGGATGTACAGTACAGTTATGGTGTTACTTCGGAATGAATATATTCAGATAATTTTTTTTTTAGACAGTTTTTATTATGTAATCAACCTTGTTTTTTTTTTCCCTCACGCCATAAGTCAAAAAGGCATATCTAAATACTCTATACCATATTTAAGACTATTGTGTGCTATTTGGGTTAAATTGTTTCACATAATGAATTGTTTCTTTTCATTATAAGCCAGGTTTCCGTATTAAAGACTTTATTTAAAAAAGCCAAGCAGGTTCTTTAAGGGTTTCTGATTATGATATTATTAAATTCCCTAATTATTTATTAGAAATTAAAATTTTGATAAGGTTGTCCCTAATTAGGGGTAACTTTGTGTAATGTAAGAATTCTTTAAGTTTTTTTTTTTATTAAATAAATAAATAAACAACGGCGGAGAATCATTTATAGATTTCACCTGAAAGTCTTTATAGAAGGAACCAAAATTCTGTATTCAATTTGATCCGTCATGATGTACACATCATCGAGTTTAAGAACTTTTTGATCAAATAATATTCTTACAGTAAATACTGCAAGTAGATTATTAAAAAAAAAAAAAAAAAGGTTATCTTGTTGTTCCGATGCCTTTATCTCATCGGAAAAACACCTCAGTTATAGGCAAAATTGAACGGTTATCGTTTCAGAAACTGATATTTTACGATTGATAAATTAGTACAATGTAGTTTAAAAGTTCTATTGTATGCAATAGTCCAGATCTTGTTTAATTTGATGAAATTACCAAAATTGAAAATTGTTTATTTTGTTTACAATTTATTACAATGCTTTTATTTAAAAAACTGGTTTAAATTATATAGAGTAGTTTTAATCTGTCCGATCAACAAATCAAGTTGAGAATTGAACAATTATAAACCTATCGAAGGCACTAATAAATAGGCAGTCTTACTCTAACCTTAAATACTTTAAATACTTTAAATGCTTTAAATACTTTAAATACTTTAAATGCTTTAAATGCTTTAAAACTCCGATTTTTTTCAGTCTCAAATAACTGCCTTTGTTAATAACGTCACGTGAAGCTCTTGGCCCGTGTACTTTATGTGTAGCATGTACTGTACGCATCAAATATAGATAAAGTTTATAAAATACCGGCATCTTAGAACCATTATTACCGCATATGGGAATGCGTTAAAGTTGTAAATGAGGAATAAATTAAGTAGATAAATAAATAAAATGAATTTAGAATTCTATTTATAATTTTTTTCGAAATGGCGCAATAATTAGTGAAATGTCAAATTTTTTTCGAAAGATGATTGGTAAATAGAATATTCTTTCGATCTGGTTGTTTAACTGTACGCACAAGTTAAAAAAAAATATCATCTACAAAATTGCGCTCTCCTATAATTTAATTTAGTTGATCGCTAAAAAAAAAAATCAAATTTTATCTATGAAACGAGTGCTTAACAGTAATAGGTAACCTAATCTAAAATATTTGTTTCAAGATAAACTTTTTTCCTTACATGTTTTCTTTGCATTAAAATATACTGGGGTATTTGTATAATGATAGTACGTAGATTATCTCTCAACAATTCTATTGGATTAATAAACCTGCTTTTTTATTGATTTTGATTTTCTTCTATCGCTATCTCTATTGAACCATTCAACTATCAAATCACCCAATAATTCAATCATCCAATGAAACCATTATCTATACAAAACGTGTAAATTCCCTAATATTCATTTTGATTATTTTGTTAAATTGGCTTAAACTTTTTTTTTTTTTTTTTCACAACTGGATTTGGAGAGAAATAAATACACCTTATCGTTTTATTACATATATTAATTTAACGTATGCGTATGCACGTGCTTTTTCTATCAAATTAACGCCATTCACTTAATATGGTAGACTCGGGTAACCAATATATAAAAAACAATAGGTGCCCCATAAAAATTCCATAATTAGTTGAAAAACATTGTTGAAAAAAAAATTGATATCTTTAATCTAATCTTGATCTAATCATAAACATTAATATTTTTTTTTATAATCCATTTTATTGTTCTTTTATTTCACTAAAAATATTACAAACAGCCTAATACGTAAACCTGATTGGCGTAGGTAAATCATATAAATTAATACAACTAATCTATCTTAATATCTGATATGTACTGTACAGATGTATTTAAAATTAATATTAACTGCGGTTGGTCTGTGTTTTAAAGATCTTCAAATATTCATGTTTTTCATGATTTGTTTATTATGCGTGGCAATTCCAATGAAAGTTACCGTTTTTTTAATTATTTGTATATATGTGCCTAACCATTTGGCATAATCTTACATTGTGCATTTTTGATGTTTTGATCAACCAATACAATCTATTTATCTACATATTAATAAATTATCATAATAAAAAAAAAAAAAATACCGATATATATATATATATAATATTTTGAACGTTTTTTGTCCAATGTAGTACATTTTATGTACAGCGAACAATAGAGTTCAGAAATGGTATACCATTTTTAGGTAAAGCATTATCGAACTCGGTAATTACTTTTAGACTATGTACTTTTAATGATTTAGATGCGCTTGCTTTATGATGACTAGTATCTTTTTTTTTTTGTTTCGGATATTTGATTATATTGATTGATTGATTTGGTTTTGAGCTCAATCAATTATCTTTTTTTTTATTCTATAATTTATATAAAATTTTTTTTATATAATACCCATTGATGTAAAAATTAAAAAAAAAAAAATTTATTGCTCTTTCCGAGACAAAAATTTTTACCTCCTCTCAAAATAATTTATTTATAAAAAATAATAATAATAAATAAATAGATAGATTCTTAAATCTACTTTAATCATAAAGAGAGAAGGTAAAAAAAAAGAATGACCACTTATCAATCGATTGAAGAAGGAATACCTCGTAATCGTTCAAGTGGCTCTGATGATGGCGATAAAGTTGGTTTGCTATCTCATATTAGTCCCCAAAGACAACGACTATGGAGTAATTTGTTGAAATTTTTTGTTGGAGTAGTTTGTTTTTCTATTATTTTATGGTTCTCTTTGTATTGGTTTATGGCACCTCAAGGTATATACTATTTCATAATAAGTTAAAAAAAAAAAAAAGTTCGTTAAAAAAAACTCTTATTTTAAATTAGATTAATTAATTCATTGATTGATTGATTAACATTTAGCAATGGAAAATGAATTCGATTGGGCTGATCCAAATCTAATTGTTGCTAAAACCGGTGCTGTCGCCTCCGAAGTTGTTAATTGTTCTCGATTTGGTGTTGAAGGTAATTAATAAATATTTTCTCAAAACATATATCATTATTATTAACTATATCGCTTATAAAATTTTACAACTATTTAAGTTTTAAGAGATGGTGGTAATGCTGTTGATGCTGCAATAACGACTCATATATGTGTTGGTACTGTTAATGTATTTGCTGCCGGAATTGGAGGGTATATATTTTTATTAATTTACTATTCTTAACCGCGTTTTAAAACTCGTGTGACTAAAAAAATTCCTCTTTGTAACCACGTGACTACTTTAAATAGAGGTGGTTTCATGTTAGTCAGATTACCAAATGGATTCGCTGAAATTATTGATTTCCGTGAAGTCGCCCCTGGTGCTGCTCATCAAGATATGTGTAAACAAGAACCTTTATTATGTAAAGTTGGTCCTCTCTCTATTGCCGTACCGTAAGTGTCAATTATCATATCGTAATTATTGTAATAATTATAATAATTGTAATTGTAATTTTTTTTTCCCACATAGTGGTGAACTCCGTGGATTAAAATTAGCTCATGAAAGGTACATATCAAAATAACTTTATAATATGCATAATTATTTAATTATTTAATTTTAATATATTATTTATTTAACAGACATGGTAGACTTCCCTGGAAACGTCTTTTAGAACCATCAATTAGAATTTCTCGAGAAGGTTTCCCTATCCCAATTGAATTATTTGTTACTATGAGGGTATTATATATATATTTTTTTATTTACAATACATACATACATATATAGATAGATATATATATAATACTTTGTTATACTTATAAAACCTCAACTTTATTTTGATAAAAAAAGATGTACCAATACAAAATCGAACACAACAAAGAATTATGTGACATCTTTTGTGATTCTGATCGAAAAATGAAAAGACTAGGAGATATAATGTATCGAACTAATTATTCTAAATCATTGGAAAAAGTCTCGGAAGATGTCAATGAATTTTATTTGGTATATATAAATTTATATATTATTAATAATAATTTAATATAATATAATAATTTTTAATAATTTTAATACTTTTTATAATAATTTTATTAATTATAAGGGTTCAATCGCAAGATCAACTGTCGATACTATTCAAAGTAGAGGTGGTATAATAACAATGGAAGATTTGGCCACCTATAAACCTATTATTCGTGAACCTCTCATAGGATATTATCAAGGACGAAAGGTTTGTTGTCACTTGCATTATTGATAAATTATTTCACAATTTTTTTGTAGTTTATTAATTTTCTTTTTCTTTTTTTTTTTTTTTTAAAAAAAAAAAGCTTATAACATCTCCTGAACCTGGTAGTGGAACTATATTATTATTCTTATTAAATGTTTTGGAAGAATACAAGTTCCACGAACAAGGCCGTACCAAACTTAATATTCAAAGGTATATACATAATATTTTTGAGTTACGAATTAGGAAAAATACATATATCTAATATTTATTTTTATTTATTTATTTCCTTTTTTTTTTAATTTTTAAATAATTAGAATGGTTGAAGCATTCAAATGTAAGTAATTTAATTCTAATATAGCAAATATTGTTATAATTTATACAGTACATAATTTTAATGATTTTCTTTTTTTTTTTTTTTATAATGAAATTTAGACGCCATTGCTAGACGTACTGAATTAGGAGATCCCGCATTTGTAAGTATTCATTACAATACTATAAATTTAAAATAATTATACAAAATTAATAGTTACTGAATAACCTCTTATTTATAAAATAGTTCAAAAATACTACAGCTCACAAAGAACGTATAGAAGAAATAATTTCCAAAGAATATGCTGCAAGAATTCGTGAAAATATTACAGATGTAGGTGGTCTTAAATTTTATATATACAAAAGCTTGTTATATATATATATATATTTATATTTATATTTATATATAATTACTTTAATTTTAGACACGTACATTTAGACCTGATCACTATGAACCCGAGTATGCTACACTCGAAGATCATGGTACAACTCATATTTCAGTTGTAGACGTTGATGAGATGGCCGTTAGTATGACTGCTACTGTAAGTTATTTTTTACGGTAGTTATACAATATATTTTATATTATTAAACTAATTAAAATTAAACTCGATAAAATAGCTTAATCATTTCTGGGGATCTCAAGTAATGGATCCAAATACTGGAATCTTATTTAATGATCAAATGGACGATTTCTCAATTCCTGTACCACCAGCTATTGATAGATTCTGGCCTGCTCCTCATAATTTTCCTGGTAAGTCTTATCAAATCCTTTTTTAACTTTTAATAATGGTAGAATAAATTACCTAAAAAATATGTTATATTAACAGCACCAGGTAAAAAACCAATGTCGTCAACATCACCTACAATAATCGAAAGACCTGATGGAAGATTTGAAATGGCTGTTGGTGCTAGTGGTGGTACAAGAATTATGATGGCTGTTACACAGGTACAGTATTACCAAAGTCGGTTTATTATTATTCTCATATAACGATAACGATAATGACTAATAAATTTTTTTTTACCTTTTTTGTACGTATAGACATTATTAAATATTTATGAATTTAATTTGAACGTTTTAGAAGCTATTGATTATCCAAGGTTATATCATCCATTATTACCAAATGAAGTAAATATAATCTTATTATTTTTCAAATATAATAATTTTTTATGAACGATTGTATGATATGATATTAAATTTATTAAAATTTTAATGAATTTTTTATAGTTATTTGTTGAATCAGGATATCCATATGAGATATTAGAACATCTTATAAAAGTTGGACATATTGTTAGTAATGACTTTCATTTTAAATGTCTAATTAAATAAAAAATTAATATTAACAATAACGGTTATCGTTTTTTAAAATTCATAGGTTAAAATACATAGTATTTATAATAGAGGTTTTGGATGTCAAGTTCAATGCGTAAGAAAGTTTGAAAATGGAACTATTCATGGTATGTTAATATTATTACATACAATATATATTTTTATAGTATTTTATACACAACTAATTCCTTTATTATCTGTGTAGCTGCAAGCGATTTTAGAAAGAATGGAATAGCTGCAGGATATTAAATATTTTTATACAACATACTACATAATCTTAAAAAAAAGTATTTGTCAAAATTATTTTGAATATAATTTTTAAAAATTTAAATATAGGCGTTTAGTCTATCTTAAAAAAAAAAGAAAAAAAATTGAAAGGGTTTTTAAGTTTTTTACCGAAAAAAAAAAGAAGACAATCAAGTAAAAAAAAAAAAAAAAAACAAAATTAATTAAAAAAAAGTTTATGTATTTAGTGTTAGAATTTTTCATTTATACATGTAGGGCATTTAGATTTGGAGTTTGTTAACAAAAAAACAAAAACACGCTTACAAAATGTATTGTGAGTTTTAATTCATTAAATAAATTTGCTTAAAAAAGTATTAGTAATTTATTATTTTAATTGTGTAAAGTTTCACTCGTACACTCAATCAAAATTGTCAAAATATTGAATCAAAGTAAAATATCTTAAAAAATTTTGTAAAAAATCCTTTGATCTATGTTATAATACATGTGACTACTATTTGTGTTCTTAAAACGTACTTAACGTCTCTTTTCATAATATATATATGAAATAAAACCGAAATTTATTTTTGAAACCGAATTGAAAATATCAAAAACAGATTTAATATTAATCGTATTAAAGTTATGTAACAAAGCTTAAATTTTCTCCAAATAAAGTTTTAGCTTCTTTTGCTTCGTTGAATATTAATAAAATACATTGAAATCTAAAACTACAACTTTGAATAATTTTGTCATATGGGGGGCCTCACAGCAAAAGGTGGCTTTGGGATGTTTTAAAATTTGATCTTTAAATAAATATATCTCAAGATCTAGAAATTGGAAACAAATAATTTTTATATTATTTAATTTTTTTTTTTTTTAACAATTCAGCAGTCATGCCGTGACTTTATTTAGGTTTGTTTTTCATTAAAAAAACTATATTATCAAGTTTTATACTATCTAATGCCTAATTTTTTAAGCCTCGACTCACCCAGTTATCTTAAAGATACCTATATGCGATCTGCTATAGTAACCTTTGACTTATACTCGAGTAATTTATAAACTATAAACTACAGCTAAGTATAAGAAGGACACTACAGCCTATCATGACTAACTTAGAACCTAACTATCTAAAATTCCCTCCTTTATTTCCCTAATTATGCTATCTAATGCTATTTTTAGACTAACATTACAATTTTCTGTGTTCTCATCTACTTTGCATTTTGTTTTCCTCCCTCCAGTCTTTTTCTTTGGATCATTTTTCTTTTTTTCTTTTTTAGAGAACTTTTCTTTTTTAGAGATCTTTTCTTTTTTCTCTCATGCTTCTATGTCTTTGCATCAGCTTCTCCAAACTTCCTTATATATTAATTCTATCCATATATACCAGAACAGACTCCAAAATTTTGTCATCATGCTTTCAGAGCCAACAACATTTTTGATCTTTTTCGCATCTTCTTCACTAAGGGTACCTCTTATCCATCCCTTTCTTTGTTGTTATTTCTTTTCCTGTTCATATTGGAAAGCTTGTTGTATACTTAGTAAATTCCAATTTTTCTCCTTTCTTTTATCTTCGTAGAGCTGTTTCTATGCTTCTTCTTCAATTTTCTCTAGTACTTGACTAGATTTTTCACAAGTAATCAAGTGCCCAATTGTTTCTTTTTCCTTAAAACATCTTTTGCATAAGCTGTTTTTGTATAGTTGTGGTCTTCTACAATTTAAGATTTCAACTGTTGGAAGGAGATTTTTGATGCATTTAGTTTTAAACAATCGCAAGTGGTTTACTTCAGAATTCTGGTATTGCTTGCTGCAGTTTCTAAATATACTCTTAAAAGCTTTCTAATTCTGTTTTTGAATTCTTGTTTGGTGTTTCTTGTCATTTTTCTTTCTTAACTATGTCCATTCTGCTTTGTACATCATTTGAACTACCTTTTTAATGAAGGCTCTTATTGGAGTCTCCAAACTTATCTTTTTCTATTTGGGAATATATTTTATATTATTATTACTAATATTGCTCAGTTCTATACTATATGCTTTGTATATTCCTTCTTTTGCTAATATATCTGCAGCATCATTATAAGTATCTCCTGAATGGCTTTTAACTTTTGTAAGCAATAACTAGACTAATTTGCTTTTGCAAACTTTCTTAATTACACGCAGAATGTTATTGTTCTTTAACTTTAACCACTCACATGTTTTCTCATTCTTTAAACAGTTCTCAATTGCAAAAATTGCATATGTGCTATCTGTCCTTATTTCTACTTTGCAACTATTAGGGACTAATAAAACTATTACTAGACAAGCTACTAGCTCTGCTCAAGTAGATAAGAACCAATTTTCTATCTTTCCTTTATACCTAAAAACAATATTATTTGTGCTATCTATTTGGACTATGCTAAATCTCATCCTTATTTTTCCTCTAGTATCTTCTCCACTGAGTAAGCCATCTGTATAGAATACTATTTCCTCCATTTCTCTATTTGCCTCTAGTCTAGCCTTTAGTTCTTCTCTAATTTTTATATTTTGAACAACTTGGTTAATTAGCTCTGCTTTCTAGCTACTTTCTACTTCAACATACTCTCGATTCTTAAACTTTTTAAAGTTTCCTACTTTGCTTTTTTGATTCTCTTTCCCTATTTTTTCTAGATACTTTTTGTTGAATACTACCTCTGGTACATTATCTTTTTTCCTTATAAAGCTTGAGATGTTGTGAACTTCTTGTAATGTGATTCTTTGTCTTTGGCTATTTTTTTTAAGTTTGATTCCTTCATTATACGTTTCTTGTTAACTAAGTTCTTTATGCAAGTTTTCTTGGTCTTCTTTCTATATTTCTACTTCTACTATTTTCTTTTCTTTTCTGATAATGCGATCTATTTCACTTTCCTCATTTCTTTTATCTCTTATAAGTACTCATTCTTTTTTCCTCTTGTCTTGTGAAATTCCCTTTTCGATTTCTTGTACTTGAAATTTTCCTCTTTTCTAGTATTCTTCAGTTACTTCTCTTGAACTTTTATCTGCTAGGACTTCATTCTCTAGAGCTTGAAACTATTTCGCTTTTCTTCTGATATGTCTCTTTCCCTCTCTTACTTTGAGTTGTTTTTAAGTAATTATTTTTTCCTTTTCATTGTCTAACAGCTGGTTTATGTGTCATAAGTTAAGCTTAGTTATACCTTTCTGTCCTTCTTTTATATTGCATTTATTAAGAATACTACTAATAAGGCAACTTTTTTTTCTTGCAACTTTACGAAGTTCCAACTTTCTGTAAATTTATTTTTTATGATACTTATACTAAACTTTTTATATATTGCATTATTGAGGCTCCTAAGTTTCTATGCTTAGTTTTTTTCTAATTCAAATTCTCTGCAATGAAAATATATTTTGACATGTTTGTATCTAGTTGTGACTGCTTCAGCTTTATTAGAGTAGTTATGCCTACAATGCTATCTGTATTCATTCTTATGAAGAGCTCTGATATATGATGCTCTATGTGTTTTTACCATAAGCTTACTACTTCAAATATTTCTTTATGCCAGAGAGTCACATTTGCGTATATAGATAGGAGTTCCAATTTCTACTTTATTAGTCTAAGCATAAGCTAGTATATAGTATCACATGATCTTTTCTTGAGACATATATTTGCTAGCAGATACTCAAGCTTTGGAAACAATACCATATTGTTTATGTATATTATCTGACTTGCTGAGAGTTTTTTGTATCTTAATATACTGTTAACTTTCCTACTTCTTTTTTGCAACGTAGAATACTTGTTCTCTCTTGTTTTTTTAAACTAATTCAAATACCAAAAAACCTCGTGCTTTATTCTGGTTCTTTAACTTTAACTGGGCTTGGTGGTGTTCTAATTTAAATAAATTCTTCTTCCTTTTCTTTTTTATGCAGTCTCCAAGCTATTACTTCTGATTTTGCTTCGTTTATCTTAATATCATTCAATATAAAAAAGCTATTTGAAACATTTATAATCTCTTGTAATGCAAGCTTAGATTCTGCTACCTATGTAGTATCATCTGCATATGCCAATACTAATACTATAGCTTTTTCTGTTTTGAAAATTCGTCTTTCAATATCTATTAGCTATTGTAGCTCTATTTGGTACCTATTTCTAGCTGCTGTATTCTTACTAGTAATAGGTCATAAAATATTTTCTATATTAGTAGAGAGATTACTTCGCCTTGGTCTATTCTGTTACTAGCTATGAAGAAATCTGTTGGACCTTCTTCTGTTATTACTCTTATTTCACGATCTTGATATAATTGCTTAATAAAGGTAATTAGATTTTCTGGAAGTTTAATTCTTCTTATTGAGAGCTCTAAAGTATATATGCTAACTGAATCAAAAGCTTTTCGCATGTCCTGAAATGCTATCCAAAGCTCTTTATCTTTTTGAGCAGCATCTTCAATAACATTGTTTAGAATGTGTATTGGTGCTATAGTGCTTTTATTAAGTAAACTTGTGAAATTTGCTCCTTTTAAAATTTGTCTTTTAACGAGGACTTTGCTTAATCTTTTTTGAACAATTCTGACTACAACTTTTCTAAATGTCTCGAGTAGCATTATTGGCCTAGTGCTTGCTAGATTAAATTCCCAATCTGTACTCTTAGAAATTAAATATATTTGCTCTAATTTCCATTTTTTCGAGAATTTTCCTTCATAAACTATTTTGTTTGCGAAATTTATTAAATGTTCCTTTGTCTTAGGGCTTACTTTTTTGATAAGTCTATAGCTGATTCCTGAAATACCAGGTGCTGTATTTTCTTTTAGTAAGCTTGTAACTTCAGACTATTCTTTTTCTGTTATTCTGTTCATAACTTCTGTATACCAAATATTATTTATTCTTTTTTGCTCTTTATATATATTTGCCTATTCACAATCTAGTTACTCGAATTTATAGTTTTACTTTCTGAATTGCTCTTTGAAATGCTTTTCTACCTCTTTCTTGACATCTTTGCTTTCTGTAATCAACTTTTTGTTTTTAAACCTATTTTGGCTTTGTACTAAGACTTTATCTACTATGATCTTGTTGTGAGGACGTTCAAGCAACTTGTTTAGCATTTGCTTTTGACTTTTAGGTATTAGTACAAATCTTTCCTCTATTTTCTCTTTTATTTCTTTTTCTTTTGTAACTTGTAATTCTCTTTGTACTTTTTCTTTTAGTATGTTCCACTACTCTTTGATTTTAACACAAAATTCTCTGTTCTAGAATTCTGGTAATAGTGGTATGTTCATCTTATATTCTGTATTGAGATGCTCTATTCGTGCGTTAAGAATTGCTTTCTCTAATCTATCTATGCTTTATCCTATGTCTTTAGACCCTTTTCTAAATATTCTTCCCAAGACTTTAGCTCTGCTATATGTTAGAGATTTCATTGCTTCTTTTCTTATTTGACTTTTGGAATCTTGAGTTTTTGTTGAAAGAATGTGTTTACTTGCTGCTGCTTGTATTGCTTTAGCTATTAGTTCTCATTCTTCATCAATGTCTGTCTCAAGCTCTGTTTCTCTTTGGTTTTTTCTTTTCTTTTTTCTGCATTTCTAATGATCTTTTTTATTTCCTAACTGTAGTTATACTAGTTTTCCTCCGTTGCCTTATGGTATTAGTATAGTTTTCTTGTTTCTTTTTATCCTTTTTTGCTTCTTTGCTTATTTTTCTCTAAAATACCTATACTATCTAGTTGTACTCAGACTATTCCATGATCACTATCTGTTACCGTTTCTATAGATTCTCTATTACTATCTAGAATGAAGCTTCTCATCTCTTGTATTGTCTAGATATGATCTATTCTAGTTGATATATTTCCATTTGACTATGAATACTTAATTAGTTCTGGATTCATGAAATGAAAGGTTTTTATGTGATCAGTATTTTTTAACTATTTTGTGATTCTTATACCAGTATCTCTATTTCTTTTTCCTCTACTACTCATGTCTAGTCTTTTATTTAATACTGTATTGAAATCTTTTAGAATCATATATACTATATTTTTTATATTCTTAATAATTTCTTCTATTAGGATTTTGTATATTTTTCTCGTTACTTCTTTATTCTTCAGAAGTAGATATACTATTCAAACTTAAAAGACTACTCTTTTAAAGAATAACTCAGCCTTAAGTAAATATAGATTGAACCTTTTACAGACTCTCATATTTCTTAACCAATTCTGATTGACTAGAAGCCTGACTCCTGATTCTTTTTGTTTTCCTTTTTCTGCTTCTGTCCAAAAGCTTGAATATCCATATTCTTTTGTATTTATCCACTTGCCTTCTTGTTCCTCTATATTAGTTTCTACTATTCCAATAATATTAAAACTTTCTGACTTACCATATTCTGCTAATAATTCTACTTTTGTATTATCACCTTTAATTCTATTGATATTATACGCTCCTAATTTTATACCTTCTTGCTTCCTACTCCTATTCTCATTGTCTTCTGTTCTTTCATCACCTCTCTTCTCTTTGTATTTTCTCTGTATTCTTCTTTGTTTTGGTTTGTACTTGTTTCTGCTCTGTTCTGTCTTTCAAGTTTTCCTTTTTAGCTAACTAGAGCTTTCATTTATTCAACTTTAGCTACTTTTAGAAGCGATTTGGAGTCTCTAGACTCTAATTATTATTAAAGCTATTTAATTTCCTTTCTAAAGCTTGGATACATTATGCTATATCATTGAAAGAAACTTTATACTCATTTTCTTTATATTGCTCCCTTTTTCTTTTTTCTATATAGATTTCATCTTGATTTTCTAGTTTTCTATGCCTTTTGTTTTTTGGCCTATTCTCTTCTTTTAGAAATTTTTTTTCACTTCTATAAGAAACTGTTGGTCTATCAGATAATAGTTCCTGTCTCTTGAAACTTCTTACACTTAGCTCATGAGTATCAGGTCTTTGCTTGTATCTTTCCTTAGTATTATATGCTTCATTTGATTCAACTTCTGAGACCTCCTAGAAGAGTCTAGTATCATAGTATTTCACAGCATACTTTTTTCCTTGAGCTATATCTTGTTGGTTTCTGAAAAATACTAATGCATAACCTTTGTTGTTCCTATTTGAATTTTTAAAAACGTGTACTACACTTGCACCAGTATGTTTTAGTTGTCTAAACAATAATACCTTATTTACATTTTGTAGGATATTGAATATCTTTGCTACAAACTGTTTTCAGTTTTCTAATATCTCTTTTCTGTTTGGTCCTGGTGTTATACATACTAAAAGATCATTTGTAAGAGAAATAACCCAAGCTTCAATTCCTTGTACGAAACTGCTTCCTTCTTCAAAAGTAACCTCTACTCTTGTCTTTCTATAATTTTTTTTAATCATTTCAATATTTTTGACATGTTCTAAGTGCTTTATTGCGAAAAAAACTTGTAACCTCGATATGTAATAAGGTATATCCTATATAGTAATAGCTTCTTCCTTATACTGATATCATTCTCTTTCTTTAGCTAGATTGCTATCTTTGTTTAGATCTTCTTTTCTTCTTAGAAGAGTTTTTTGTTCGTACATTCTTCTTTTTCCTTTATTCTTAACTGAAGCTAGTTTTCCTTTATCACTTTGGTTGAGTATTATTTCTTTCTTCTTTTTACTACTTGTTAAGTATTCATCTTTTTCAGTCTGATCATATAATATAGACCTCTTCTTTTGTATTTCTTAAAGCTCCTTTTTTGCTTGAATCTCTCTTGTATCCTTTTCTTTCTTTTTGTTTTGCGAAGTTTTTTCCTTCTTTATACTTTTTTTTTCAATCTCTTCCTCGAGTATTAGATTTAGCTGATCAAATTCATCTTTCTTTTTTTTCAATCTTGACTTGGCTTCTTCATATCCTTTTCTGCAATCAAAGTATATAACATACTATTAGTTTTTATTTGTAAATTTTTCTTGGATTGCTTTGATATGCTTGTTTCTTCTAAATGACTATCTGATTGATTTTTCTCTTTGTTTAGCATTATCTCCTAAAATCTTAACTGCTGCTACCTTCACTTTAATCTCTTCTATGTCTTTACATGCTTCTGAGTTGGGTACCTATATGCTACATTCTAGAGATACACTGCTATATCTTAGTTTTTCTATTTTAGCTAGTTGTTCTAGCCTGTCTTCTATTTCGTTTTTATATAGGTTGACTTCTGCACTACTTTCTGCAAGTTGGATATCTTTCATAATCTCTAGTACTTTACTTTTTTCCCTTATACTAGTTATGCTATTTGATTTTTCCTTATCTTGCATATTCTGTTCTGTAGGTTTATCTAATTCTACTTCGCTTATACTCTCTATTTCTATTAACGATACCTCTTCAGTTCTCATTTCTACCTCTTTTATTATTTCGTTTATAGTTTCTAGTTGTATAATTACTAGTGTTTGCTCTCTTTTCAAGACTTTTTTAACTTTGTTCATTTCTTCTGTAAAAACAGCCCTTTCTAATACAGTACGCTATTGCTTCGCTAAGATAATAATATTCTTATCTATATTCATAGCTTTTGCTACTATTTTATCAAAATAATCTGCTAATCTAAGTACTGACGTACTGTCTTCTTAGATAATCTCTCACCCATATTCTTTTGTTAACTTTTGAATAAAGTATCTAGAGCTTTCTATACTCCACATTTTCCTAATACTATCTTTGTTCTAAAGCCTCAAACTATATTTGATTTTAAGACCTCGTGCTTTTTTCTAAATTCCCTATAACTTTTCCTTTTTGCCTGTGAATTTTCTAGTTTAAGACTTACGCACTGCCTTTCTATTGGTTGTCACATGACACGTCTTGTTAGTATTTGCTTATACGTTTGTTTGTTTTTCTGTTTTTCTCATGTGTTTGTGTTATATAAACTGATCTGCACTTCAGAGTTAGGCCAAATCCCTAAATTTTTGAAAAAAAAGTTTTTTATATTGACTTTTTGAGTGAATACCTTCTGAAGTTCTTCAGGTTGTTGCTATTTTCTTTTTTCTTCTTAATGTACTATCTGTATTTTTATATCTTTTTTCTTTTTTCCTAGTAGCTCTAAGGCTTGTTCTTAGTAAGGTTTCTGTAAAAAATTCACTTTTTCTTTAGCTCTGACAATAGTCAAAATGATCTATAGAGAGAGTTGCTGTTTATTATTTTCTTTCTTTTAATAGAAGTTCTCTTTCTTTTTTTTAATATAAATTTCCTCTCTCTTCTTTTTCTTTAATATAAGTTTCTTAACTTATATTCCTTCTTCTAAAATAATAGTTTCTTTTAGTTTCTAAAAATTATATTTTAAAACAAATCTTTTCTTTCTTAGTTGGCTTGTAATATTCAACTATTTCTTTAACTATTATTTTTATAAGTTAGCTTGTAATATCTAATTTCTTTTTTTATCTTCTACCTTCTTTCTTATATCTTGTATCTTTTATCTTTTATCTTCTATTATTTTATATTTTATTCTATATCTTCTTTGAATAT